>BQNB010085930.1:0-28330 GCA_026074375.1 Tanacetum coccineum
GTTATTTGCCACAGGCACTTGATGTATTATTTATACAACTTTATTATATAAATAATTTAATTATTTTAAGATATAATATTTATATAGTTAAAAACATTTATAAATATTACTTTAGTAAAAACGTCGTATCTTTCTTGTTTTAATCCCGTTTTTATCGTTCTTTACATGTATGGATTCGTATTTGAAAAATATAATCAAATTTTACATTTATTATATTAGTATCTACTGTTATGAACAGTAACAGTGAGTAAAGATTTATAAAAATACTTTTTTATAAATTTTAATTATTGAAATCGTATATTAATTGTATCTCATTCGTTTTAATTTGGTTTTTAGTGATTCTTATGTCTACGTCTTAGTAATTAAAAGCTCCACCCAAGAAAATTATTTCTCAACAGCCCACTATTATGAACAGTAGCATGATTTTATAAAATTACTTTTATAAAAATACTTTTTTATAAATTTTAATTATTGAAATCGTATATTAATTGTATCTCATTCGTTTTAATTTGGTTTTTAGTGATTCTTATGTCCACGTCTTAGTAATTAAAAGCTACATCCAAGAAAATTATTTCTCAACAGCCCACTATTATGAACAGTAGCATGATTTTATAAAATTACTTTTATAAAAATACTTTTTATCGTAAATTCGTAAATAGCGTATCTTCTTCATTTTAAATCCGTTTTTAATGTACCTTATAGTTTTGAAATCCTCATAACTTGTAATTTTTCAAAAAAATAAGTTCACAATTTATCAGATTCGAAATCCTTATAGTTTTTATAAAAATACTTTTATAAAAATACTTTTATAAAAACACTTTTACGTATAATCTTGCAAACATAATAACTTCTTCGTTATAATTCGGATTTTCAAGTTTCTTATATGCTTACGATCCTTATGAGATGTATTATTTTTATAAAATATAAAATAAATATTTATATGGTTCTAATGAACAGTAATAATTAAAAGTTTAATTAATTTGTTTTATACACTTTTAAACATAATAAAGTTACCACAAATCCTCTAATTTATAAATTAATATCCATTGTGTAAATTAAGTCCTCTACATTGTGTCCATCATAATAAGTCCATATTGTCCAAGAAAATTATGTTGGTAGAGATAATGTATTGTAATATCATGCTTTGCACTTGTATTTACACATGGGTTTTAAGGCCCCGTTATTAATAAAAGTACCACTAACACCATGGGTGGCAATTTCTCCGCGTTGTGTAAAATCCGTTAATAAAAGTAAGTGCAGCAAAACCGAGTTGTTGTTATTGGCATAGCAGAAGTGTGATGATCTCAAACACACTAACAAAAGAGGGCTTACAGTAATGAATCCTGCAAACAGCTATTTTTTTTTGCTAAAATTCCATTGTTGTGTCAATTAAAGTTTAGATGGTTGATGAGCCATCTTGACTGTAATTAATTGTCACAAACAATCATTGAATGGTAAAAAACTGGATGTTGAAGTTGGGATTCAAATGAGATTTTGATCGATAATTTCTAAGTTAAACATGAATTCCTCTGCATATATAATAAATACCATTTTAGTGATCTTAGGATACTTAAACAAGTTTGGAAATTGAAAATATGAAGGGTGTGGGGTTGCTGTTTTGATCCGTGAGCAATAGAGACAAGAGAGTGAGTTTTTTTGCTAGAATTTCTTGTTATGGTGAAGTGTGTGAGCTCCTACACTTTATTGCCACTATATATAGCAAGACCAAGGCATCAAACCATCAAAGGTTTTAGAGGGTGTTTTGTGCTCGACATATTTAGGGTTCAAAAGAGGAGACAATAGTGAGTTTTTAAATAGTTAAGGACAATGCTAGGACTTGTTTAATATATAGTATGAAGAGTTGGTGTCTTACTTTACCAACATGGAATGTTACTAGTCATTTCATGAAGCTTGTGGTCTATTCTTCTCCTTTGGGTTGTAACCGTATGTAGGGAGGGACAAAAGGGAGACAAGAAGATGTTTTGAATGTATATAGTACAAGACTAGGCTAGGGACAATTTCATGTCTTGTAAGAGGTGGAATGACTAATCATGCATGCTTGGAACTTGTCTCTTCTTTGCCTTGTGGTCTTGCCATGATCTAGGAACCAAGGGGGACACAAATTGGGTAAAGATGGTTGTTTGATCCATTGGTTAACAAGTAACATTGTTTATTAGTGTTAGTGGAGGTGTAGGGTGATCTAATTCCAACTTGTAGGTGTATGCAAGCATAAATTTGGTTAGGGATGATATATGGCAAGATTTTATAAAGTTTTTGGGTATTAAGGGTATTAGTGGGTATTTTGATGAAGTATATCTGCGGATCATGGTTTGCCATGGCATGCAAATCTTAGTTTTTATTGCGTTAACGAAGACTTTTCAACGTAACCAATAAAAATATAAAGCATAAAGTTATAAATTATCATCCTAATAACTTTATAACACTTACTTGACGTAAAATTTTATTTGTTTGATGTTCGTTTACGTTAAATGATTATTTTTAGTTTACGCAATTTAGCTAAACGATGAGAATTTAAAGTGAACGCGTAAAACCCTAAAAATAAATAATAGAATAAGTAAAGTCGTAAAATGACCTGAAAATATGAAATGTCACAATTTAGAATTCAATTCTGAAACTGAGGAGTTGCCAGACCACACTCTTAGAAGGTCCTCTAGATAGACCAAATTGCCCTCTAGTTTAAATGACTTTATTGTTGAAGGAAAAGTCAAATATGGGGTTGAAAGAGTATTAAACCATGCTAATCTTAACCATGAAAATTACTGTTTCATTCTAACGTTAAATAATATGTCGACTACTTTGTTAATGAAAAGAAGCTATTTAGAACAGAACTGAGAGGTATGCTATGAATGCTGAGATTTAAGCCTAAACGATAAACAACAACATGGGAAAAAAACCGATTACCACCCAATAGAAAAGCTATTGTAAATAAATGGATTTATAAAATTAAATATAAATCTAGTGGTGATATTGATAGATATAAGGCCAGGTTAGTTGTTAAAGGTTTTAATCAAAATGAAGGCATTGATTTTGATGAAACATTCTCCCCAGTTGTGAAAGTCTACTGTCAGATGTATTGTTGCTTTATCTGTTACTAATAACTGGCCCTTATTCCAATTGGATGTCAATAATTCTTTTCTGTGTGGAGACTTAGATGAGGATATCTATATGACCATTCCTAAAGGATTTTCCAACAAAGATAACAAAAACAAGGTTTGTAAACTTGTAAAGTCCCTATATGACCTGAAACAGGCTCCAAGAAAGTAGAATGAAAAACTTGTGTCTATATTAAAGGAGAATGGTTGATGTGTCTTTGTGTAGGTGTTATTTATGTATCAAGTTTTACTATTTATTTTATGCCGACTATACCTAAAAACAACACTTTAACGGGCAGTGTACCCGGTCAATTGTAGTTTCGTTGGTAAGTAGGATGTCGATCACTAATAGCGAGAGCGTTAATTCCTAATTCTATCAGTATTTTAGTTATCTAAGTTAAACCTAAAACTAATACAAAAGGGGGGTTTCGGTCTGAGAGACTGGCACAGTTTTGTGTATCTAACCTAAGGTTTTGATGACAAGTAAAGCAATAAACACACACAAGAAGACAAGAAAATGATAGAGAAGCGGTCGAGAACTAATGTAAGGAAAACGTATCAACCATGAATAATCTGATAAAATGCAGGTTTGTTTATTAGTGCAATGATTGTCTTATCTCGAAGGGGCATATCATTCCTAGACTTAGGCGGTACTTCTTCCTAAGACCTAGACACACTAATTCTGTCACAATTAGACGCATCCGCATAAAGCATCCTTATGTTGATTATAATCTATCTTAGGATCTAAGTAATGGTGCTCTTACTAAACCCTAGCTCATGGAGACTTTACCCACTTACTACTTAATGGCATCTTATACACTAGTAGTCCACTGTCCAAGTCCTTACCAATGGAACAAGAACGTACTTGTTGATCCTAGGGTCACCTGCTAGTCCAACTAAGCTCACATAAACCATTAGTAAAGATAGGTCAATATTTGTGATCCTATGATTCTAGATATATAAGTTGTAATATGGAGAGCTATCCCAGACTCTTAGCCTACGCCCAAACAACACCGAGAGTTTTGCAAATAGCGCATTAAAATATGTAGACTATATCCAGTTGAATGACTAGGGTCGGATACATAAGCAACGTAAACGAATATAAATGAGATAAACATAAACAAACCAATCAACAAATAATTAAGCAATCGAGATAAACAAACAAACATTAGATCTGCAAAACATGGTTTGATACCAATAAAGGTACAATCCGATATCCATTGTAAAAATACACAAAAAGCGTTTGATATATGAACGATTAAAATAAAGGAACCTTAATGAGCGCGTATCGTTGGCACGAAGGATTACTAGGAGTTTTCCTATATCTGAGGCTCTTTTCTGACCTTCAATGCACCTTTATCGTCTCTTGAGTCGACTTTGGTGGTTTAGGGATTCACATGACATACCTAAAACTAGATTTAGGGTCGACCTATATATAAAGCTGAGTGCGTTCAAAATTCGATACGCCGTATCGAGCGATGTGGGATACGGCATACTAGGGATTCTTAGAGTAAGGACCACGTTTGATATCTTCCAGAAGCTTCGTGTATAATAAAACTGAATCTCGGCATATTGAAGTTCCGATACAGCGTATTGACTAAATCCTTCGTGGTAATCTGTGAAGAGTAGGCACGGATACGCCGTATCTTCTTGATGGATACGGACAACTTGATGTAAAACCATAATTCTTCTTCGTTAGACCAACAGTATTATATCACGGCGTATCTTTTATGTGGATACGACGTATCTTCAAAGTCATGCAATGGTCTTTTTTTGATTTCGCACAAAGTCTTGGATACTCGTAAAGGTCCTAAATGATACGGCGTATTTGTCGTGAGATCGGTAGACTTTCTTGAACTCTTCATTTTAGCTCCAAAATGCGTGCCTTTTAGCTAATCTTCACCAAGTGCTCCATGATTACTGCAATTCTCAAATATAAACGATTAAGTAACAATTCTTTGCAATAACTATACAAAATGAGTTAATAACATTAGGGAATAAACGAATGCTATAAAATAGACGTTATTTGATGTCATCAAATATCCCCTAACTTGAATCCTACTTGTCCTCAAGTAGACTTTAGAAGTTTATAAAAATGTATCCCTAAGGATATTTTCCGTTAAAGCACTTTTTCGATCTATTACAAGTACACAACCAAACACTTCACGAAATAGGAAAGATGAAAACACTCAAATCACTCACTAATCTTATGAGGTAACATGTAACTAATTTCCGGTCAATTACTCGACATGATAATGAAGTATATTCTAACAAAGCGTGCAAGGATACACATCTCCACCGCTAAAAAAGCATGGAGTAACTAGTTATATCGGTAAATATAGTTTTGAAATGGAAAGCGTACGGTTGATCATTCTATAATCTTCACCAAAAGTACCCACTTCCTTTTAACAAGGCAGCTGAAGCACACATACACACCCAGAACGCCGGGATAGACATGTGTGTTCGATCACATCCTCATTCGAATTTAACTAACGGTTAGGATGAAGAATGACATAGGGTAGGAACCTTCTAACTTTCACCAAAAGTCGTAAACCAACAAGGCAGCTAAGACATGCATACAATGGCCCGTAACGACGAAATAAGAATATGCACGCTCGAACAAGTCCTCATTTCGTGTAAAACCATCGCGAATCACTCAGTGAGAGAAAGTAAATTGTTTTGTTAAATAAAAATCAAGAGAACAAATAGATTAAGACTTAAGATACAAGTTGCTATACACTTATTTCTCGACCGTTACCATGATAAAGACACAACTATTTACAACGTCTTGATCATCGATAAAAAACAACAACCTAAGTCCGGCGTTCCTGTAACGTTCAACTTCCCAATCTTCCCAAAACTTTACATACATCCTACAAGGCGAAGTTGACAATATCTTCCACTTTGTACAATACTCTACATCGTTGATTTTTTAGACGTATCAACGAATAATCGATCCTTCGTGTAATTCCTTCGGTAATTGCGAAACGATTATCTTCAAACTTTCTTTCTCTTTTTGTATTTTTCTCATTTTTTTATTTTTTTTTACCAAACTTCAAATCTCAGTATAGTTTCACCATCTTCACGATCATAATAATTCTGGATAATTTCTTCGATAGTTCCTTCGTCTTTAGGATTCCAATAAAATAGTGATGGTAGTAAAATCACATGAGTTTTGACTATAATATACATTCCTATTTGCAATGTGCAAATTTCCAACCGCACCAAAGATAGAAAATGACACAAGACTCGTCGGGAGAATTATAAACTTTACACTTTAAGCAACTAGCAACTGTAAATTAAACTTAATCCAACATGGTAGGTTAAGGTGTAAGGGTGTAACGAAACAAATAGTTGGTGTAACACTACAAGAATTCAGTCAAATTCCCACGGATGAATTTCGTGTGTAAAAGACCCAAATTCATGGGTAATTGATGAATACCCACATATTACCCACAAAACCATATACATGGGTATATCTTTCGAGGCTAAATAATTACACACAAAAATTTGAGTTTATGGGTAATTTTACCCACTACATGTTATGTGGGAAACCGTGTTATTTTCGTGGGTATATAACTAATGGGATTTTATAAATGACCATGAATTACCTATAAGTTAAACCATGGCAAATCCGTGGGTAAGTTTATCCATGGACAGCGTGAATTACTATTTTGTGGGAAAATATTTTTGAATTTTTGTCTAAATTAATTCCGGCATAAACACAAACGGTAAATCTCTAAGAAACACTACTATTGAGATTGGTACAGATAACATAGTGTATATACTTGTATAAAGATGAATTCTAAACATAAATGTTCTAATAAATTCATATGATAATACATCCACCATTTTTTTACAAAAATAAATGATAAAAGAACACATATCTATCGTTCTGAATTTTCGAAAACATAAAAAATGCACATATCATTAGTTACATATTGAAGTATAAATGCAATTCCTAAATGCATTGAATTGACTTTCTCTTCGATTAAGGTGCTGTAAAACGATGTCATCTCCCACTTGCGTTGCATATCGTGGATTAGTTGCATCAACTTCTCTTTACTCCTTTTGCGGTGTAAGAAAGAAAATGGAATGCTTCAAATTCCAAAAGTAAGGGAACTCATATCTTCAAATGAGTCGACACAAACCTGACACTTACTATATGTTAAATACAAAACGAAATGTATAACTTCAAATGATTTTTTACGTAATTGTAATAGTTAAAGAAAGAAGTTCTTAAACATACATTAAGATACATATTTGACCAGTTTCACTCCTTTTATCTCTACTTGAGATGGAGCCTACATAATGCCACCATAAGAGTTAGGATGATGTAAGTAACAAAACAAAGTAAAGGATCTGAAGTACAAGCAATCTTATACAATAATTTCACCAAAATGACGAGCACTTGAACGGGTTTTAGGCCCTCATTATGCTTTTTGTAACTTGTAAAGGGATATGAATGAGTCATTATACATGAAAAGTATACAAATTAACAAAGTTGTATATAATAATCCTTTTTAGGCTCTCGTATGGTTAATACTTGATCCAAAACATACTTATATTACGTTTATGTAGTCTATTCATTCGCTACAATAACATCAACGCAATATACGAAATTTTTATTAAATGAAAAAGAATGATAATTCAACAAATAATATTGATGAGAGAGAGTAAGAACAGATAAGAGGGAGAAGCTAACATTACTAAATAATACTCAAATTTACAAATTAATAGTAAAACATAAAGCTCAAAAACCTCAACATCTTCATCTAATAGAATTTCATACCTCTGGTTAGGAATCATCTCAATTTTCTCCATTCGAACAAATACGTGTGAAAAATAAGTAATCGTAGTATGTTAAAGATCTATAATGAAGTAGCAACAATTCAAAGTAAAAACTTATATCAAAATGCATAGCGTAACTTACATGGTACAATCTACAATATTTAACTATAAACTTTATTACATTGTTGTTTCATAGAAAAAACTAAAATACACACTAAGAATACAATTGCCTAATGAATAAAAGTAAACAAATCATTGAAGTTTAATACAAAGGATTACCATGTAGATGAATAGGAAATCGAACAGTGAGGCATATACTGTAATAAAGGAGTTTACGAAATGTGTTGGATAAGTGATACTATGAGGGAGTTAAGTTTCGCATATATTTTGGCAAATAACATTTAAGCAAAATATTTCGTTTAAATTTATATAACCGCTCAAAAACTTGTGCGCGCTTTTTTTTGCTAGTATAAATTAGTCTTTTTTTTAAATGTTTCATTTGGTAGTAATGGCTAAACAAGAGTAGCCGGAGCTGAGGCTTGATTAAGACTATCAACAGAAGCTATTTTATAAAGTTGGCTAACGATTACTTTGACTAGAAAGCTTTATTAATATATAAATCTCATAAAAATATATCAAATTTTATTCGCGTATATTTCCAGCTTCTACGTGATAATCCATTATATTTGAAGGGTATTTAAGCAATTTGACTAGCTATAACCCTTTTGTGGGCGTGGGCTTATGGAGGCTAATGGCTTATAAAACTTTTCATCAGCTTGTGTGACAAACAAAGCTTATTTTATAAGATAACTTATTTTATAAGCTAACTTATTTTAAAAGCTTAAGCCCCTATAAACCCCATGAACCCCATTACCAAACATAGCCCATGATAACATAAACTTAACCGCTTTTTCGCTAAATTTTCAAACTAAGATGTCAGTTTGGTTTAAAAAATCAACGACCAGAAGAAGCAATTATAGCTATTCATTTTTCAATTAAAATTAAAAAATTCATTCTCTTCATCTTTTTAAAAAGGATAAAGTCTATTTATGTTTCATATATAGTCTCGTTATGCAATATGTATCGATGAAAAACTTATTGTACATAATATACTTTTTTCATGTATAAAAAAATAAAATATTATGCATAAATGGACTTTTCCCTTTTTTTAAATTAAATATTTCATGAAAATAAGACTAACACCATCATGTTGAGAAAAAAATATCTTTCATTAGAAGGGTACTTCTATATACTTCGACAAACTTTTTTTTAAGTTTTTTGTAGTTTAAAATTCGCATGAAATCAAAACCTGATTTTATAAGATCACAAGGGAGGTTAAAAATTTGAAGAATCATCAGTAATTTTTTCCCGTGTTTTGTAATATTAAATACCAATAAAAAATGAAAAAAAAAAATTGTCAAGAGTATATCGAAACCCCCGTATACTGAAAGATAAGAAAATTCTTGTTGCGATAGTGTAATGTTAGCAATGCAACAAAATATATGTATTAAACTAAAGTCGGTAAAAGTTATGTTATAGAAATTAATCAAAATTATAAGAAGTGGATAAAGTCAGGGGTTATATATTTACCACAAATCGGCAACAAAAAAGTACTTGTAATTTTTTTCCCATAAAGATTACACGTGGGTAAGTCGTAGTTATTTACATACCCACAATATACCCATGTACAATTACCCACAAACATAATAGTTTGTGGTATCGGTGGGTAATATATATTTACCCACAACATTACCTACGTTATTACCCATGGTACTTATGTTTGTGGCTAGTTCGTGAGAAATATGACATACGGAATAATATACCCACGGTTTACACATGCAAAAATTTTGTGTGGGTAATTTGGTGTGTAAATTGATGGGAAAATCGAGGGCGAAATGTACTCATGTTTAAATATCCACATCATGGCTAACCCGTGGGGGTATTGTGTGCATCTTACCACGAACCAGATTTTGTGGGCATTTTTTGTGGTAAACCTGAATCGTGTAGTGTAAAAATTCCTAAAGGATTAGCTCTACAAGTTGTTCTAGTGGATCATCACTCTAAAGATGAGCAGTGGAAAGGTTTCAAACAGGAGGATAACTAAACCTGTTGTAGTTAGTTAATAAGCAACATGTAAAGACGATTTGGGTGTAATCCAAAAATTTACCAATTTAAACAAGTTACTCCATTTAAATCCATAGTACTCGTCACTGTGGTCTCGAGTGATATACCAAGCAAAGTTCTAAAGTCTACAACATCAAACCACCCACACGCACACTCATATTTTGTGAATTGAGGAAAACATATAGAAACGGAAAGGCTAAATCCTCACGATATCTAACAAGGGTTATTGTGTGCGGGTTATGTATCAAATAATTTCACAAAAGTATGCTTGCTTTTTTTTTGAATTTGAGCATAATTTAAGCTTTTTATTGTGAAAAATAGGACAAGTAAACATTTCTAATATCCATCCCCACCTCGAATTATACAACTCCTCGTGTAATATAAAACATTAAATACGAGAATTTTAAAAAGAATTAGAATGAGAAACTCCCCTGATATTTGCTCGGTAGATTCTCCAATTTGCGTTTATAAGCAAGATTTTTTGTTGAACAACCGTCTTGAGGTTTCAAGACTCCAACACTTTAAGATCTCCAGATTTTTAAATTCTTCACAAATATTCGTCGATTTTCTTTCACGAGGCCCTGTGTAAATTCTCAGAAAACAAATGCAATTCTATCTCCATGTATTCGTTTGGTTAGACTCAAAATAAATACCTAAAACTGTACAGGAAGTCGATACGCCGTATCCATTCCCCAGGATACGCCGTATTGATACCTGTATACGCTGTACTCATTTAATGAATACGTCGTATATACTGTGCTGAAAATAAAGACCGGATAACGTCCAGATAGTCAATACACCGTATCCATGGGGTTTCGATACGTCGTATAGACAGTCTGGGAAGACAGACTCAATAAAAAATTAAAAATGCATTCCGGGTTGTCTCCCGGCAAGCACTTTTGTTTACAGAAAAGTCTTTAACTTAGACTTACCCCAATTTAATCCCATCGTTATAAAACAATATGTGGTCGAACGGGATGCCAAATGGCACATACAAATTCTTAATTAGGAAAATGAATGACATCCCTTTGTGAAAATAATTACAAGTCACAGTTTTAACATTTAATTCTTTGATAAAATTTTCAGTTTTGAAATATTTATTAGATGTATCGTGACTTGTTTCCGAAAGCTTATTTGACCCATGTGCATAGGCACCAACATCTACATTTATTACATCAGGTAACGGTTTGACAGAGAAATCCCCCAAAGAGTGTTCAATATCGATTTTATCATCATCATTATCCTTATCCGATTTTGAGTCATTTGGATAAATTACGTTAAAAAGAAATAGATCATTAAAGTTTAAAATGTTTTGTTCCTCTTCATCACATTCAGACAATGATGTTTCATCTTTGAAATTAAATTCATCGATATGTTGAGGGTTTAAAATCGGTTTAGTTAATAAATCTGATTTGGACGTTTGAGCATCATTATAAACAATGGCTTGAAATTCATTCTCGAAATCTCTAAAGAAGTCTAAATTATCAAAATAACTGACCGTAGGCTCGGGTAATGGAAGCAAAGGTATATTGACTTTATCATTATCATTTTCTGAATCCGTTTTTAAATCGTTGACAGAAATTATTTGTAAGAAAATGAATTTTTGTCAAAAATTACCATGCAATCTTGATCGTCGGATTCGTCAAATGATATTCTAAAGTCAATTTCATCGTTGTTAAGAGAACTTACCATAGGCTCACACAAGAGTGCTTCAGATGTTAACGTAAATGCTTCAATCAAAAGACTAGAGCTGTAAAGTTCAGTTTCAACAGATCTGAGGTCGTGAACGTCTTCATCATACCAGATCTTACCATACTTAGCAGTTTCCCAGTTATACACCGTACCACGCCTAAGAGCCTTTTCTTCCTCAAGCCTGATATAATCCTCCATAGTAATGTTGGGGTCGTCCATTATAACCTGTAATAAATTTGCTAGGAAAGAAAACATCCAATAGCTTAATACGCGTATTCAGCTAGAACTGAAGACGCCATATTTATGATAGATTCGAATAAGCTGTATTGGTTTAAGAAAAAATTTATACGCCGTATCCAAGAAGATGAATACGCCGTATTGAGTATTCAACTCAGAATGTTACAGCTTGCTGTAACAATGCACAAAAACACACAATATACAAAATATACAATGCAAGACATTAAAACACACAAACAGACACAAATAAGCAATTTATAAACTAACTAATAACACTAATAAATAATAATTAAACAACTTCACTCTTCGGCAACGGCGCCAAAAACCTTGATGTGTCGTTGTAGTAGGGTTTATTTATGATTATCAGGTTTTACATTTATATTTAGCCGACTAACCTAAAGATAACACTTTAAAGGAACAGAGTAGCGCTGTACAAGATGTTCTTCGCGGTAAAGTAGTGGTTGTCGAACACTAGAGTGTGAGTTTAACTATTATTCTATCTTATTTTATTCTATCAGATTAGTCCTAATTACTGGTTAAACCTATGCTATCATAGTTTACTAGAGGTAAAGGGGGTTTTCAGCCTGAGTGGACTACCCACAATCATTGTCAAATTAGTACAAATGGTATCAAATAATTAAACAATCTATGATTAAGAAAGTAGAATACATGATTGTTCTTCAGGAATTAAGGAATATGCTCAACCTTGGCTGCTCTTCTTGGCTTAGAAATTCAACTTTCTTGTATACTATACAAGAATTGATATGGCACACTAAAACCTCGTTTTTTGAGTCCTTGTATTTTATAGTGTCTGATATACTCGATTATAACGCCGATGGTTCAGTGGATACGGCGTATATGGGTTAATTTCCTTGGAGTCCTGCGATAAGACAAATCTATTTAAGAAAATTACCATAATCATATTAAATACGTATCATTAACTGAGAACACTATGTATACAAAACCGGCCCCAATTGTTTGTATGGATACCCAGATCAGGAATTGCATTACGCGTTTCTTATGCTGAGCTGGCGCTGATATGTCGTATCTTCATTGCTGGATACGGCGTATAGGTGCAGAAAATAGTATTCTTCAAATGTCTTCGTTTAAGCTCTAGAATTGCGCCTTTTTGCTTCTTCTTCACAATGACTCCATAAATTACTGCAATAATAAATTTTAAGCAATTAAAGTACCAAATTCTTGCTAATATTATATGAAAATGGTAAAATAATATGGGATAAATGAGTAGTAAAGTATGACGTTATTGATGATATCCAACTGTCATTTCCCCTAATAGTCAAAACAAATTCTTACAACCTCAATGCTAGCATACCAATCCTTGCCCTACATTCTCCTATATTTGAACATCATATTCTTCATCATTACTCATCAAACACATCTCATTCTAAATCTTATTCCTAACATGTCATCTCCTAGAAACTATGGTGAAAAATCTCTCACAAATCATCATAGTATCCTTGCAGGAAAACTCTTATTCCTTGCTTTTCTCACTCCCTATCTTCAAGCAAACAACTCACTACCTAAATCTCCACCAACCTCTCCAATCTTTGATACCACTCCTTTGCCTCCCTCTCCTAATTCATCTAATCCTACATTCTCTTCTTTACCTCCACAAACTCCTACTCTAAATCATAGTGAAAACCGTTTGCATGAACTCCTACACCTTTCAAATCTTCTTGATATCACAATTCAAAATGCAATTAAATTAACTAATCGTTCACCTCCCTCCTCACCATTCACTCATCCTCCTTGTCTAGACCAAGTCAATTTTCATTCGGACTTTTGTCACTGTTGCTTGGGAACTCGTAAAATCTTCAATATCTTAAAAGATGACCTTAACCGAATTAAATCTCTCATCATTGGGCCCTCAACCCTTTTCCCATCATCCATCACTACCAACTCTCCTTAAAATATCTCCTAAACATCAAGAATAATCTACTAGTTTCCTTTTATTAGATGCTCTAATTATGTTATGTTAGGTTATGATTATCTTATGTTGTATCATCATAAATTGTCCTTATGGCTATGTATGATCTCTTTATGAATTTAAATGCACTTTATTTATGAGTTTTTAAATGTGTGGATTATACTCTTAAGATATTTGTCATGCTATGTTGGTTTGCACTTGTACTCTACCTTTTTGTACAAACAAATTATCCGTAAAGTTCGATTCCCTTTGGTGCCCCGAACCAAGGGGGACTTACATCAAGGGGGATCTTTATCGTCGATATTCTTTCTCTCTAATATGACTTGACGATTAACCTTTGGTATTCGACAAAAGGGAGAAATAGACTTAACCATTAATATTTATAAACTTCTACTTTTATCAAAAGGGAGAATTGTTAATACAAATAAATGTCTAAAAATGTTATTTTATAGTTTTCGACCTCTCACTGTTTTGAAATAACAAAATGTAAGAAATGTATCACGATAAAAATAAACCTTATAATTACTAAACATAAAATTCTATTTCTATAGATTAATCACTTATGGTAAAATAAAAAATCATTAAACATATTAATTGATAAGAAAAATATTTTTTCTTAAACCTTACATTTCTACAAACAGTGCTTTTATAGAAAAATTATAATAACAAATATTTATTCATAAAAGAAATATTTATTAAAAAACATTAAATTTGAACAATTTTTACCCCCAAAAATGGAAGTGTTCTAAAACAGATAACAACCTTCCCCACAAAAAACAAAAAGAGACGTACTCTACGGCGGCCCCCTTATAGACCTGGCGGCCCCCTTATATAGTAGGACCTCCTCCAGCATAAACGCCTCTTTTTTTTTCTATAAATACTAAGCCCGCCCTTATCTGAAAAACAGAACCTCTTGCCACGCAACTTTCTTAGATCTACTTTTCTCGTCTTCTTTCTTCATTCTAAACAGCCATATCTTGATCACGCAACAATACCTTGATCTTGTTTCAAGTGATTAATTCTTTCTTCCTCTCTTCTTCTTCTAATCAAGTGCAAGAGAAGAATAATCGTATTCATCTACATACTAACTGTTATCAAATGATCTCTCTCTTCCTCCTCAAGATCACAAATCTTCATTATATTTACGTTGTGTTGTTGTGTAAATTGGATTGTGTGTAGATCTAATAGTGTAAATTATGTATTGGTGTGATTTGGATTGTGTGCCAATCTAAGGGAATGTATCTTGTGAGTGTATAAAGACTTAGTAAAGTCTTAGATTGGTTCTAGCTAAGATTAGGACTCGACATCTAGCTTAGTGTTAGAAAAGAAAGTAAGCGACTTGTAAAGGGAGCTTGTTATGACGTAGTGAAATCTCGAGTGGAGTAATCGTTGAGTAAGTAGAACGGAAGAGGTGTTTCATAGCCGAACTACTATAAATCTTGGGTGTCTTGGTTTTTATCGTTTCTTTCTCTTTCTCTCTATAATGTTATGTTTACGTATTCATTACATTAGATAGTTTAATTATGATTCATATTGTTGATTGATTGATATACAACTCGAATCAAACAATTTTCTAAGCAAAGTTTTAAAACGGACAATTAAGCGGTAAACTATTCAACCCTCCCCCCCCTTCTAGTTTCCTACAGATTACTTAATACTGATGCTTTGAAAAGATTACTACTGCTCATTACAACTGCCAAGTCTTATTTGTTACTACTGCCACAAATAAAGGTTAGTGCTGCCAAAAGAAAAGTTAAAACTGCTAACCTTATTTTTGAAGATAGTTTATGTTGCTAGCATTATACAATGATACTTAGTGCTGCTATTGAGAATTTACGCGATTCTGCGTGCCAAGCAAACAAAGAGAAGTTATTAATACGCTTTGTATATTCTTTTGCTGCTCGAATTAAAAGGGAATTATAGTATTCCTTGGATTCACAGGCAGATTAATGACTAGCGTATGATTTATGCAACAAGAAGACGTTTTGGATGTGATTAATACTGTTGTATTAATTACTTTGTGGTTAAAAAGTTTTATACTGCTTTGTTAGTTTGTACAAAAAACAAAAAACAAGAAAAAAAAAAAACTTATAAACAAGCAGTATAAACTTTTTAACCACAAGTATTAATACAACAGTATTAATTACATCCAAAACGTCTTCTTGTTGCATCAATCATAACCTGCTAGTATTAATCCTGCCTTTGAATCCAAGAATACTAGAACTTCCCCTTAAACGAGCAGCACAAAGTAATATACAAAGCAGTATTAATAACTTCTTTGTTTGCTTTGGCAGCAGACACGCGTAAAATTATCAATAGCAGCACTAAGTATCATTGTATAATGCTAGCAGCATAAACTGTCTTCAAAAATAAGGTTAGCAGTTTTAACTTTTCTTTTGGCAGCACTAACCTTTATTTGTGGCAGTAGTAACGAATAAGACTTGGCAGTTGTAATGAGCATTAGTAATCTTTTCAAAGCATCAGTATTAAGTAATATGTAGGAAACTAGAAGGGGGGCTTGAAATATTACCGGTTAATTATCCGGTTTAAAAACTTGCTTAGAAAAATTGTTTGATTCGAGTTTTATATCAATCAATCAACAATATGAATCACAATTAAACTCTCTAATGTAATGAACTAAGTAAACAATAACAATATAGAGAGATAGAGAAAGAAACGATCAAACCAAGACACCAAGATTTATAGTGGTTCGGCTATGAAACACTTCTTCGTTCCCTACTCTACTCACCGGAGTACCTCCACTCGAGTTTTCACTACGTCAACAACGTCCCTTTACAAGTCCTTACTTTCTTTTCCGACACTAGCCTAGATGTCGAGTCCTAATCGTAGCTATAAGCCAATCTAAGATTCACGTAAGTCTTTATACAGCACAAGATATATACCCTTGGATTGGCACACAATCCAAATCACACCAATACACTATTTACACTATTAGATCTACACACAATCCAATTTACACAACAACACAAAGTAAATATAATGAAGATTTATGATCGTTGAGAGGAAAGGAATCACTTGATAACAATTCGTATGTCAAAGTTACGATTGTTCTTCTCCTGCACATGAGTAGAGAAGAAGGAGGAAGAAAGAATTAATCACTTCAACAAGATCAAGGTATTTAGTGATCAATATATGTGTTTTAGAAAGAAAGAAAGAAAGAGAAAAGTAGATCCTAAGAAGTTCGTGCAAGAGTTCTGGTTTTTCAGATAAGTGGATTAGTATTTATAGAAGACAAAAAGATCCGTTATGCTAGCGGCAGTCCCAGCGGTCCCTAATATATAAGGGGCCGTCAGGCCTATAAGGGGCGCCGTAGAGTACGCTCCTCTTTTTGTCTTTTTGTGGGGAAGGTGTTATCTGTTTTAGAACCTTCCATTTTGGGGGAAAAATCTGATTTCAAATTTAATGTTTTATTAAAAAAAATATTCTTTTATGATATAATATTTTTGTTTTTATATTTTTATAAAAGCACGTTTTTAGAAAATGTTAAGTTTTAAGAAAAATATTTTCTTGATCACTAATCATGTTTAATGATTTTTATCCATATTAAGTGATTAATCTTAGAAATATAATTTTATGATTAGTAATTTATAAACGTTTATTTTTATCGTAAACGTTTTTACATTTTGTTATTATCAAAACAGTGAGAGGTCAAAAAATATAAATAACACTTTTAGACATTATTTGTATTAACAATCTCCCCCTTTTGTATAAAAGTAGAAGTTTATAAATTATTAATGAGTTTAATTATATTTCTCCCCCTTTTGTCAAATCCAAAAAGGTTGATCGTCAAGTCATAGTAGAGAGAAAGACTCCCCCTTGATGTAAGTCCCCCCTTGTTCGGGGCACCAAGGGATCAATCTTACGATAATTTGTTTGCTACAAAACAATGTTAGAAATACAAGTGCAAACCAACATAGCATGACAAATATCTTAAGTGTATAATCCACACATTTAATAACTCATAAATAAAGTGCATTTAAATTCATAAAGAGATCATACATAGCCATAAGGCCAGTTTATGATGATACAACATAAGATAATCATAACCTAACATAACATGAATAAGGAGCATCATAATAAAAGAAACTAGTATATTTTTCTTTGATGTTTAGGAATCTATTTTATAGGAGAGTTGGTAGTGATGGATGATGGGAAAAGGGTTGAGGGCCCAATGATGAGAGATTTAATTCGGTAAGGTCATCTTTTTAAGATATTAAAGATTTTACGATTCCAAGGAAACAGTGACAAACGTCTGTAATAAAAATTGCCTGTGGTCTAGACAAGGAGATGAGTGAATGGTGAGGAGGAGGTGAACATAGTTAATTCAATTTGCATTTTAAATTGTATATCAAAAGATTTGAAAGGTGTAGGAGTTTATGCAGATACGGTTTTCCTATGTTTGGAGTAGATTAGTGGAGGTAAAGAAGAGAATGTATGAATAGATGAATAGGAGAGGAGGGCTAAAGATTGGTATCAAAGTATTGGAGAGGTTGGTGGCGACTTTATGTAGTGAGTTGTTTTGAAGATAGAGGAGGTGAGAAAGGCAAGGAAAAATGTTTCCTCCAAGGATCTATGATTGATTTGTAGATTTTTCACCATAGTTTATTCTAAGAGATGACATGTTAGAGAAAAAGCTTTAAAGTGAGAATGTGTTTGATGAGTAATGATTAAGAATATGATGTGCTTTTATAGGAAATGTTAGGGCAAGGAATGGTATGCTAGCATTGAGGTGGTAAGAATTGTTTTGAAATATTAAGGGGACAATGACAGTTGATATCATCAAATAACGTCATACTTTACTACCATTTATCCCATAATATTTTACGCCAATTTTATATAATTATTACAAGATATTGGTACTTAATTGCTTAAAGTTTATTAATTCAGTAATTATGGAGTCACTTGTGAAGAAGAAGCAAAAAGGCGCAATTCTAGAGCTTAAACGAAGACATTTGAAGAATACTATTTTCTGCACCTATACGCCGTATCCAGCAATGAAGATACGACGTATCAAACGCCATCCCTCCCTCCCTCCCCCTCTCCCCCCCCCGCCCCCCCCCCCACTCCCGCTCACACAAGAAACGCGTAATGATCAATTCCTGATCTGGCGTATCCGACTTACAACCAATGGGCGTATACATACTTTCATCAGTCAAAGATACACATTTAATATGATTGATGGTAATTATCTTAATTGATTTGATCTTATCGCAGACTCCAAGGAAATTAACCCCAATACGCCGTATCCATTTATCCCCATACGGCGTATCCAGGCGTATTTCAGAAACTATAAATACAAGACTCAAAAACGAGTTTTGGTGGGCAATATCACATTCTCTGTATAGTATACAACTAAAGTCGAATTTCTCAAGCCAAGAAGAGCAGCCAAGGTCGAGCACTACTCCTAATTCCATAGAAGACATCGTGTAATTCTTACTTTCTTAATCATTTGATTTTTAAATTTATTATGATCACATTTTGTCAATAATGAAAATGATTGTTGGGCTAGTCACTCAAGGCTGAAAACCCCCCTTTATAACCTCTAGTAAATATGTAATACAATAGGTTTAACCATTAATTAGACTAATCTAGATAGAATAAAATACTGATAGAATATTAGGTAACTCTCACTCTTAGTGTTCGACACCCTACTTACCGCGAAGCTACATCTTGACCGGGTACTCTGCCCGTTAAAGTGTTGTCTTTAGGTTCTAGTCGGCAAAATATAAATGAAAACCTATAATCATAAATAACACGTATACAACGACACATCAAGGTTTTTGGCGCCAGTGCCGGGGAGTGAAGTTGTTTAATTCTTATTTATTAGAGTTTTAGTTTAGTTTAATCATAATTATGTGTCTGTTTTGTGTGTTTAAAATGTCTTGCATGTATATTTTGTATATGGTAGTGTTTTTGGTCAATTGTTACAGCAACTGTAACATTCTGATTGAATACTCAAACGGCGTATTCATCTTCTTGGATACGAGCGTATAATTTGTTCTAACCAATACAGCCGTATTGAAATCTATCATAAATAGGGTATCAGTTACTGAATACGCGTATAAGCTATTTGATAGTTTTTTCTTCCTAGCAATTTTAATTACAGTATAATGGACGACCCCAACATTACTATGGAGGATTATATCAAGCTAGAGGAAGAAAAAGCACTTAGGCGTGGTACGGTGTATAACTGGGAAACTGCTACGTATGGTAAGATCTGGTATGATGAAGACGTTCACGACCTCAGATCTGTTGAAACTGAATTTCCAGCTATAGTCTTTGATGACGCGTTTACATCTGAAGTAACGCCCTCGTGTAAACCCACGGTAAGTCCTTTTAACGACAATAAAATTGACTTTAGAGTATCGTTTGACGAATCCGACGATGAAGATTACATGATAATTTTTGACGAAAATTCATTCTCTTATAAAATAATTTTTATCAATGATTTGAATACGTTTCGGAAAAGATAAATGATTAAGTCCAATAATCCTTCGTTTCCATCACCCGAGCTTACGGTCAGTTATTTTGATGATTTAGACTTCTTTAAAGATTTAGAGAAAGAATTTCCAGCCATTGTTTACAATGATGCTCTAACGTCTAAATCAGATTTCTTAATTGAACCTATTGTAAATCCTCAACATATCGATGAATTTAATTTGAATAATGAAACATCATTGTCCGAATGTGATGAAGAGGAACAAAATGGTTTATACTTTAATAATTTATTTCCTTTTAACGTAATTTATCCCGATGATTTAAAATCGGATACGGACAATGATAATGATGAAATAGATATTGAGCAACCTTCGGGGGATATGTCTGTCATACCATCACCTAATGTAATAAATATTGATACACAAGGGTCAAATAAGCTTTTGGAAACAAATCATGATACATCTAATAAATTTTTCAAAACTGAAATTTTTATCAAGAATCTAAATGTTAATATCATGACTTGTAATCATCTTAGCAATGGGATGTCATTCATTTTCCTAATCATGAATTTGTATGTGCCATTTGGCATCCCGTTCAACCCCAAATTGTTTAATAAGGATGAGATATATTGTGGCATGTCTAACTTAAAGACTTTCTGTAAACAAAAAGTGCTTGCCGGAGACTACCCGGAATGTAATTTATCTTACTGTTATCGAGTTTGTCTTCCCAGACTGTCTATACGGCGTATCCAAACCCCATGGATACGGCGTATTGACCTTCTGGACGTTATCCAGTCTTTACGACGTATTCATTACACGAATACAGCGTATACAGGTATCAATACGGCGTATCCTGGGGTATGGATACGGCGTATCGACTTCCTGTACAGTATTTAGTTATAGTTTACTGTATTTTAACGAATACACTGGAGATGGAGTTGCACTTGTTTTCTTATGCTTAATACAGGAACCTTCTGAACGAAACGACAACGTTGGTGGAGTATTTATAAATCTGGAAATCTCAAAGTGTTGGAGTCTTGAAATACCAAGACGGCTGTTCAACACACTTTTTGCTCATGAACTCAACTTGGAGAATCATTCCTGAGCAAAATATCAGGGGAGTTTCCTCGTTCTAATTCTATTTCCCTTATTATTTAATTGTTTTATCTATACAACGAGGACGTTGTATAATTTAAGTGGGAGGATGGTAAAAATAGACTGTACTAGTCCTCATCTTCACAAATAAAATGCTAACATGCCTAAAAATAGATCAAATTAAAAAAAAATAAAAAATTTAGCATAACTTTTTGTGAAAAATCACTAGTTACATTACCTAGCGCACTATAACCCTTAATGTCTATTTGTGAGTATTAAGCCTATCCGTTTCCAATTTCTTACTAAAATTCCACAAAAATATAATGTGCCGGTGATGTTAAATGAACTTTAGAGACTTGGCCTGTAATTTTATTCAAAACCTCAATGATGATACTTATAGATTTAGATGGAGTAAATCTTGAACTGGATATTTCTAGGATTAAACCAAAAAGCCTACATGTCGTAATATTAACTAACTACACTGGTTAGTTAACCCCCGTGTAACCCTTTTGCTTACTCTCATTTTTAGAGTAAAGATACCCCTAGAATAACCTACTGAGCCATTCCTTTCTTTTTCCTACACCAATAAAAAATTGTTTCGTTTCACCTTTACAACCTTAGCCTACCGCGTAATTAAAGCGTATTTGTCAAATGTTGTTTAGTCGCTTTCGTGTAAAGTTTTGTAGTTCCTGCGTCAAAGTGAAAATTTCTCTACATGCAATGGTCGAGAAAATTGCACAATGCAATGGAAATGTTTGTAGCTCGTGTATTTTTGCTACGTTTCACAATATGTGTTTAGTCCCAAAAGAAGAAAAGTTCAAGAGAAAATTAGCCGATAAATGATGATTATGAAGACGGTGAAATTACGCCGAGATTTATGATGTATTGGTGGAAAAAAATATGAATGATGAAAAAGATAATCGGTTCATAGAGCTTACACCGATAAAATTATTTGAAGGTCATGATCGTTGAAACCACAAAAATCAACGATTTACAATTGTAAAAAATTGGCCGATATCACCAACATATTTGTAAAGTATGTAAAGTTCGGGATGTAAGGGAAGTTGACCGTTTTGGGAATGCCAACTTAGGTTGTCATTGTCATCTATGATCGAGATGTTTGTTTATAAGTTTGAGTCTTTGTCATGGAACAGCCGAGGAAAGTTACTAGCAACCGCACCTTATTTGTTGGCTTTAATCTATTTGTTTGTTTATTTTATTTAACAACAATTTTACTTCCCTTTCTTGATAACGAACCTTAGGATCTACTCGAATGAGGATGTGTACGAGCGTGGATGTCTATTCCGTCGTTACGGCCGTGTATGCATGTCTCAGCTGCCTTGTTTGATGACGACCTTTGGTGAAAGTCAGAAGCTCCACACCCTATATCATTCTTTGTCCTTATAAGAATGATTAAAACCCGAGCCTACTAATAAATACCCAATTTACCTTTTAACTTGTTACTCCTTAGCTTTAGAGGTGGAGATGTGTATCCTTGCCAAGCCTATGATACGAAGCTAATCACGACCGATAATGAGCGACCATAAAATGATTACACCCTAGATTAGTTGAGTGATCGAGTAATTTTCATTTCCAATATTTTGTGAGGAGCTAGTTTTGTACAGGTGATCTGAAAATAAAGAAATGCATAACGAAAAAAATCATACTCTTCGTTGGGATACATTTTCAAAATCTTTCTAAAGTCTACTTGAGATAAGTAGATTCAGTGGGGGGATATTTGACATCATCAAATACGTGTATACTTTTACTATCATTATCCACATATTTTACCCACTTTTATATCATTATTGTAAGATATTGGTACTTAATTGCTTAAAGTTTATTAATGCAGTAATTATGGAGTCACTTGTGAAGAAGAAGTAAAAAGGCGCAATTCTAAAGCTTAAACGAAGACATTTGAAGAATACTATTTTCTGCACCTATACGTCGTATCCAGTAATGAAGATCTGGCGTATCAGCGCCAGCTCAGTACAAGAAACGCGTAATGATCAATTCCCGATCCGGCGTATCCACTACAACCAATACGCGTATGCACAGCTATCTTCCATAAAAAAATAACACATTTAATATGATGATGGTAATTATCTTAACTGATTTGATCTATCGCGGACTCCAAGAAATAACCCCTATAACGTCCGTATCTACTTAGCCCCTTACGGCGTATCCCAGCGCGTAATTTCAGACACTATAAATACAAGACTCAAAAAAAGAGTTTTAGTGTGCAATATCACATTCTCTGTATAGTATACAACTAAAGTCGAATTTCTCAAGCCAAGAAGAGCAGCCAAGGTCGAGCACACTACCAATTTCATAGATTAACATCGTGTAATCTACTATCTTATTCATTCCATTTTTAATTGTTTGATCATACGTTTGTAATAATGACAATAATTGGGGCTAATACCCTTTGTATTACCAGGTTTTAATGAAGATATAATGTTTGGTTTGTTTTAATCTGCTTTGCTTAATTTATCATTGTTGTTTAATTATGTTTATCGCCTATACGTGTTATGTGCTTGTACACGCACATATCATCAACTGAAGCATGGAACCTAACCAGTAACCTAGATGCCGGGATGGCTCTCCATGTTGTGTTTTATATGCCCGGACCAATAGGATCACAAATGACACCTTATCATTACTATTTTTGATATATGCTTAGGTCGGCCGCAGGTGACGCCGATATGTTCAACTAGTATTGTTCATTTATTAATTGGTATTGATTTTGGTGGTGGACTACCGGTGTATAAAACAACATCAAGCAATAAGTGGGTAAAGTCCCGATGGGCTAGGGTATTAACAGGATCACCACTGCTTTAATTCCCTATGGTAGATTATAATTAAACTATAGGATGCTTTATGCGGATGCGTTAATCGTGACAGGATTGTTCGTGTCTAGGTCTTAGGAAGAAGTACCGCCTAAGTCTTAAGAATGATATGCCGCCTCGAGATAAGCAGCCATTGCACTAATTAATCAAACCAGCATTTAATCAGATTTAACATGGTTAATACAATTTTCTATTATTTGGCTCGTTCCGCTCTTTTGTCTTGTGTTTATTTGCTTTAGTGTGTATTGTGCTTAGAATTGATTTGGTCACCAAAACCTGTCCAGCTCTCACTAAAAAACCCCTTTTTTACCTCTAGTAAATATGTATAGCATAGGTTTAACCAGTAATTAGACTAATCTAGATAGAATAAAATACTGATAGAATAATAGGTTAACTCTCACTCTTAGTGTTCGACACCCTACTTACCGCGAAGCTACATCTTGACCGGGTACTCTGCCCATTAAAGTGTTGTCTTTAGGTTAGTCGGCTAAATATAAATGTAAAACCTATAATCATAAATAACACCTTAGACAAAGACACATCAACAGTTTTTACCAAAGCTTAGTCAAAGGTTTAAAAAAAAGAGAGACTAAAAAAGATTCGTGATAACTGTTGGCGTCCCATATTGTTTTTTGGCCGGTCCGGATATGTAAGGTTGGGGCCGCCTAACCTTTTATGAGGCCGGTTTCCTAGAATTTTAGAAATTTCGCAAAAGTTAAGCTTTTGTGTCCAGAATGACTTAAGAGGGTTGGAAAGGTGATTAGTGGTATCTCCATTTCATCAGAAATCGTATAATCTAGCCAGAAAAATAATAAAAACTAAATAAAATGCAAGAAAAGAAATCTGCAATGATCTAAGTAGAACCATAATAAATGACTTAAGATGTACTATTAAGTGACACATAGCAAAGCAAGAAATAACGACATATACATGTTTGTATACGTACACAAGAAATAGTGACAGAATTAAGAAAATATTACAAATAATAATAATCTAGTACGTATGTTTTGATTAGTAGTCAAGAAATGTCTTAACTAACATTTGAATCATCACTTGAGACTTCATCAGAAGATATGTAGATGATTGATTGAAGATGAATGGGATGAACCCAAGGTTTCATGGCTCCCCAATATGATTTGTATTTTGATTTTCGTAGATGAGGATTAATTTTGATGATATGTTCATATAGACGATTTAGAATCATTCCATATGGTATTGGAGAACCATTGGGTGAGGTGGAGAGGTTGGTGTGGGAGTTTGAGAATCAATGAGTGTGGAGATGGTGTGGAGTTGATTAATGATTCGGTCTCGAGTTAAAATTTCATTTTCACCTACGACAACCATTTTCTTAATTTTGGTACGAGTCTCTTGACCTTGTCGAGGAACTTGAATAAAATACTTAATGACTCTTGGAGACAGAGGTTTGGTTTTATAAAGACCTCTACTTGGAACACTTACCGACAAATGATCAAGAGACCACATTTCGGTGTTAGAGGCTTGACCTTTGAATGGGATTTTTAAAATTTGACCAAATTCCTCAAGAGTGAGGGAAAATGAATTATTTTGAATTATAAAGTTGACAATGAATTAACCCTCAGGATTGTAGTCAAAAGTGAGTTAACAGTAGAACTTAAGAACAAAGCGAGGTATAATTTATTCGTTAATATCTAACAAACAATCAAACCCGATTGACTCAAACTTAGCACGAGTATGACTCGTATTTTCGAGGTTTGGACTTACAACTCTCCCCTCATGGAAGTATCCGTTTTCTCAAGATTTACCATTGTGTATCTAGCAATGGCGATTGATTAAATTCATTGATATTAAGGCGTATGTATTATCGTGTCATTTTGATGATGCTAGACTGGCTAGCATCGAGGCATTGTTACCTAGAAAAAGAATAAAATAAGATTTTATTACTTTTCACATGTAATGTGTCATGAGCATTGTTTTTAGTATGTGCCTAAATGTAACAAATGTAGAGTAACAATTAACTCGACCTAAATATAAAATCCTAAGAGTTAACCCAAAAAACGCTCCCAAAATTTGATTTTTAACCTCATCCAAACAAGTCGAAAAATTACATATAATTAATGTATATCGAAATTTTTGGTTCCCTAGAGAGCATTCATGCATGAGTTTGAAAAACGTTTTTGGGTGTGATTGAACAATGCATAACAACAATTGTTATTATGTTACCTAATGTGGATTATGTTCCTAACGTGAGTGATTTAAAAAAAAATTGGAGTTTTGGTTCGAAATTAATTTTTCAACAAATTCACAAATGTATGCAAATCCTATATCTACGGGAATCATATTAGTTATACATTGTATCCTAGCACTCTTAATTGTACAAAATTGAAAGAAAAATAGAAAATCCCCAATTTCAATTTTTGGTGTTCATCATGAATCCTAGACTCAAATTGAAAGAAAATAGATGATATGACTTAAAATTGATGATCTTTACAGTGTTAGGATTGATTATTAGTATTGATTTGATCTTCAATTGGTGTTTTAGTGGTTGATTTTAAGGTTTTGGTGGTTTTGGTTCGTGGTTCGTCAATGATGATTTTAGAGGGGGTGTTTGTTTTTGTGTTTTACAAAAATAGGGTGACAAACATTTGATCTCGTCTGGTGGCGGTCCCATATCGATATGGGGGCCACCATAGATATAGGGGCCGCCCTCAGCAGAGGGTTTTCTACTCGATTTTTGACATAAAAGTTTTACGGAAAGAGTGACGTTTTAATTTGCATTTCGCAAATTAAAAATGCTTAAAGTACTTCGGACAAAGTATTTAAGTTTTCATGACACGAAGTGAAACACGAACTAGAATCGATATAAAAAAAGAGAGAAACGATTTATGAAATGTGTTCCATCATTCCTAAACCAAGACGTAAATAGTTAAACGATTTACATTTAAGGGGTTTTGTAAGAATGTCGGTGATGTTGTCGACGAACGACACTTTTTCGATGGAGATATGTCCTTTCTGGACATTATCACGAAGAAAGTGGTAACGAATTTCGATGTGTTTGGTTCGAGAGTGTTGCATTGGGTTTTTGCTAAGGTCAATCGCGCCTTTATTGTCGCACATGATCGGGACGTCGTCGAGTCGAACGCCGTAGTCGATAAGAGCTTGTTTCATCCATAGTGCTTGTTGACATGCCTTTCCGGTGCTTACATATTCGGCTTCGGTAGTGTATATAGCAAGAGTGGTTTGTTTCTTCAAGAACCAAGATGTCAAACAACATTCCATGAACGTGCAAATATCGCTATCTTTCTGTCCACATAATCTCTCGCATAGCCAGAGTCGGCATATACTATGGTTTCTATGCCAGTCCCCTTAGGATACCATAATCCACAGTGCGTAGTGCCTTTAATATATCGGAAGATATTCTTAACCGCTTCAAGATGAAAGGTTTTGGGAGCCTCTTGGAAGCGTGCACAAAGGCAGACACTAAACATGATATCGGGCCTAATTGTCGTTAGGTAGAGTAAACTACCTATCAAGCCTCGATACTTGGTACTATCTACCAACTCACACTCTTCATCTTTCGTGAGTTTAGTATCCGAGTACATAGGGGTTTTCATTAGCTTAGAATCTTCAAAGACAAATTTCTTTAGCATTTATTTAATATATTTAGATTGATTAAAGAATATACCGTCTTTCATTTGTTTTATTTGTAATCTAAGGAAGAAGTTAAGTTCACCCATCATGCTCATCTCGAACTCGTCATGCATGATTTTGGCAAATTCATCACACATGTCTTGACAAGTCGAACCGAATATAATGTCATCGACATATATTTAAACGATTTCGAGATTTGAACTTTTCTTCTTAGTAAAAAGTGTGTTATCTACCATTCCCTTTTTGTATTCATGTTTAATAAGAAAAGCTTTTAATCTATCATACTAAGCTTTGGGTGCTTGTTTAATACCACATCAAGCTTTCTTTAGTTTAAAAACATGATCCGGTTTTTCAAAGTCAATGAATCCTGGAGGTTGTGCCACGTATACCTCCTCA
>BQNB010085931.1:0-28329 GCA_026074375.1 Tanacetum coccineum
TAAGGGAGAAAGCTAGAACTCTACACGTACGATCGGGTCAAAAATTACTTTTTATTCTTACCAACGAAAAACACTCGTTTGAGGGTGGTAAGGAGTCGAAAGACGATGGGTGACACCATATTTAGACATAACTTTATCAAATTTGTCATTACAAAAATGGGTCCCATGATCGCTTATGATTGCTCTCGGAGCACCGAATCGGGAGAAAAGGGATTTTAAGAACCTAACAACTACCCTAGCATCGTTGGTGGGGAGCGCCTTGGCTTCAACCCATTTAGAAAGATAATCGACGGCTACTAGCATATATTTGTTACCTCTAGACGACGGAAAAGGTCCCATAAAATTAATACCCTAAACATCAAAAATTTCACAAACTTGGATAGCATTTTGAGGCATCTCATCACGTTGAGAGATTTTACCTTGTCTTTGACATGCATCACAAGATTTGACAAATTCGAAAGCATCCTTATAAATGGTAGGCCAAAAGAAACCGGCATCAAAAACCTTCTTGGCGGTAAAGTTGGCACCGTAGTGTCCCCCGGTGGGTCCACTGTGACAAGCTTCAAGAATTTCGAGAGCTTCTTTGCCATCTACACACCTTCGGATTATTTGATCCGCACAAGTCTTGAAAAGAAAAGGATCATCCCAGAAGTAATGTTTTACATCTTTAAAGAACTTGTTTTTCTCTTGAGTCGACATTCCTTTTTTAATGAATTTCCCCGCGTGGTAGTTAGCAAAGTCGGCGAACCACGGGGTACTTTGGTCTTTAGAAGTTAACACATTTAAAGTCTCTAAAGGAAAGGTCTCGTTAATCTCTTTTGGATCAAAAATATTTTCGTAAGGGTTTTCGAGACGAGAAAGATGATCAGCTGCGTAATTTTCTGCACCTTTGGTATCGATAACTTTAAAATCAAATTCCTGAAGAAGTAAGACCCATCGAAGCAATCTTGCTTTGGCATCTTTCTTGTTGAAGAGGTATTTCAAAGCGGAGTGGTCCGTGTAAACAACACTTTTGTTCATGATTAGATATGATCGAAACTTCTCAAAAGCGTAAACAACTGCAAGCATCTCTTTTTCCGTTGTTGTGTAATTCGTTTCTGCTTCAGTCATCGTCTTACTTGCGTAATGAATTGGTCGAAAATGCTTCTCAATCCTTTGCCCTAGAACCGCACCTATTGCATAATCACTTGCATCACACATGATTTCAAAAGGTTGGTCCCAATTTGGAGCAATGAGAATTGGAGCTTCGGTTAACTTCTTTTTCAATGTTTGAAAGGCTAGAATGCAATCTTCCGAGAAAATGAAAGGAGTGTTTTTCTCTAAGAGATGGGTCATGGGTCGAGAGATTTTGGAAAAGTCTTTGATAAATCTTCGATAGAATCCGGCATGCCCGAGAAAACTTCTCCCGAAAAACTTCTAATCCCTTTAACGGTTGGTGTCGGATGAGGAAGCTTAGAAACTACATCAACTTTGGCCTTATCGACTTCAATTCCTTTCTAGAGATCTTAGGTCCTAAAACAAAAGCCCTTCTTTAACCATGAAATGGCCTCTTTTCCCAATTTAGTGCTAATTTGGTGTCTTCACATCTTTTAAGCATTTTGTCTAAATTGGCAAGACACGAGGAAAAAGAATCTCCAAAAACTGAAAAATCATCCATAAAAACCTCCATCGTTTTTTCTATCATGTCGTGAAAAATGGCCATCATGCAACGTTGAAAAGTTCCGGGTGCATTGCACAAACCGAATGGCATACGACGGTACGCGAAAGTTCCGTATGGGCAACGTAAAAGTTAGTTTTTCTTGATTCTTTAGGAGCAATGGGATTTAAAAAATACCCTGAAAAACCATCTAAGAAACAATAAAATTCGTTGCCGGCTAATCGCTCTAACATTTGGTCCATGAATGGTAACGGAAAATGATCTTTACAAGTTGCTTCGTTTAACTTTCGATAGTCGAGAATGCAAACCGCTCCATCCCGTTAACTAATCTTTATGCACCAGCTCTTTTTCTCGTTCGTGACAACGGTCATACCACCTTTTTTAGGAACACAATGGACCGGACTAACCCATGGACTATCTGAGATCGGATAAATCAATCTCGCGTCAAGAAGTTTTTCTACTTCTCTTCTTGATGCCGTATGATTTTAGGTTAACCCCTCACTTTGATTGTTTGACTGAGTATCGTAATCATCATCTTAAAAGGATTTTGTGTAAGAGCGAAAACTCTGATCTATGCTCGGATATTCAGAAAGTTTCCAAGCAATTGCTTGTTTTTGGTTTTTCAGAACGTTAATGAGTGAGGTCTTTCAATCTTTGGCTCAAATCTTTTGCAAATTATGACCTGGAAAGCTTGTTATTTACTTCCTAGAACGCATACTCGAGATGCGAGGAACTCTGTTAAGTTCGACTTCAGGGATTCAACTTTTTTGGTTCATAAGAAGTAGCATATTCGAGTGAAGACTTCGTGGTACCAACAACTTTAAGAATTCTCTTTGAATACCGGTGAGTAATCTTCTTAGTTTAGGTGAGTACTGGATCATTGTTGAGAAGTGCCTCGAAGAATGAGAAATGTCACCGCGTGATCGTAAGTACGTAGCATTGGAAAACTGGTGAAACTGGTTCGATCATCGATTGCTATAAAAGCATTGGCTTCTCAAAAGAGTAGAAAATCGCTTCTTCAAACGGAGTAAGCATTGAGATGAAGTGGAAACAATCGATCGTAGTACGAGAAGGATTGTTGTAAAGCAATGAATCGAAAATCCAAGTACTTCTTGGATTAAAAGTTCACAGTGACATCGATTAGATTCAACTCTTCCAATGATTCGAGATTGTTGATGAAATGAAGGTGCATCACCACATTTAAGGTTAACGATTGATCACATTCCCTAAGAGTAAATTCTCCTTCGTAAACATCGATTAAAGCATGAGCCGTCCTAAGAAAGGGTCGCCCGAGTATTAACGGTACTCGAGGATCGGCTATAAAATCAAGCACAACAAAGTCGGCGGGAAAATAAAACTTCCCTACTTTGACAAAAATATTTTCCGGCAACACCGGTGGTTTTAGAAATTGGTCTACGGTCGGCTAATTCTAATAACCATTTTTGTTTCAGTTAGGCCCGGGAAGTTGAAGCTTTTTCTAAATGGATAAAGGCATAGATTGAACTAGACACCTAACGCAAGGCTAAGTAACAATCGAACTCTAAAAATCACATGGAATGAGAAATCGACCGGGGTCACCTAGCTTTTCTGGAAGCTTTTTTAGGACAACCGCACTACAATTTTCATTCAACGGTGTTTTGGTTAACTCAATTAACTTGTCTTTGTTATTTAACATCTTTTTAAACATCGACGCAAACTTTGGCATATGGATGAGAGCATCCGCAAAACTAATCTCAAAATGAAGGTTTCGAAAGATTTCCATAAACTTTGAAGAAAGAATGTCATCTTTTTCACGAATCTTTTGTTTGTTGAGTCTCGACGGGTAAGGCAAATTAGGTTTGGCTTTGTTAGCAACGAAAGAAGGTTCTTCGATTGGTTCTTTGTCTTTGGTTTGTTCTTGGACCAATGGAGGAGGTTGGATGTCTTCGGTGCTTGGTAGCTCCGTATCCTTTGTCGCCTCACTTTCCTTTTCCACCACCGGCGGTGGAATCGGAGGTCCATCGTATGAAACACCACTACGAGTTGTAATTGCCTTGGCTTCGTTCCTTGGGTTTGGAATGGTATTGCTTGGTAAAGAACTTGAACTTGAAGGTTGGTTGGTGTGATAGCTTTGCATGAAACTGAGCATCATTTTCTGAAAATCATCTTGTTTCTTTTTTTTTTTTTTTATTTGAAAAAAAAAGAGAATCATTGTAAACTCTTTGAAAATCATTTTGGTTTCTTTGAAAATTATCCAACTTCATTTGCAAGTTATTCATATTCGCATCATTAGCTTTAGCATAACTTTCAAAATCCGTTTTAGACACACCTTGAATTTGTGAAACGGGAGGTAAAGCTTGATTAACCAAAGGTTGATTTGTTGGTGGTTGGTATGGTGGTGCTTGGTAAACTTGATTTTGGTTGTTTTGACGGTTTTGGTTAAAATTTGTTCCACGGTTTTGGTTGAAATTAGAATTGGTTCCTTGATAACGGTTTTGGTTGTTTTGAACATTTGGTTGATTGAAACCCCGGCGATCTCATTTGACTTGCCAAATGGATGGTTGGTTATTTGGAGAAAATACCAACGCTGCAGGTTTGTAGAAATTGTTGGATGCTTGTCAATGAAAAACTGGGATATAGTTAGCACCTCGAGTAACGGACAATGGTTAAAGGTTGTGGAATTCGATCCACATGTGACACTACTTCCTCAAACCGCTTTGACGGGTGGCGGAGTTATAACAACAAAAGCTTTTCATTTTTCATTCATCATTTGTTTTCATCTTAGATAGTCATCTTAATCCCCAAGAGAAGCGGCTATTGGTTGCATAACCTCGAAAGAATTATTAGAGGGTAAAGAAGTAGAAAGAGGAGCATCCGTACACACTCTTGAATCATTAGCACTACTCCTTGAGTAACAACTATTTGACTTGCTATCAACAATTGCTAACCTTGCTTGAGGCACTTGTCTAAGAAATTGCCACCTCGCAAGAGCGGATCTAAGGCATCTGATCGTTTTAGAATTCAAAAGCAAAAAAAAAGTATTAGTAAAATCAAGTTGGTGTAGTTTCCTAGCAAGACCATGGTGAGGACATTGACGAGGGAGACCTTTAAGAACGTTCCCATGCTTCGTTAAAAGGTTTTCGGTTGTTCTTGGAAAAATTGGTGTGATTTTGTTTCGGAGGTAAGTTGTTTTCGATGGTGGGAAGAATTGGTTTATGAATTTTGAAACAAGGTCGTCCCATGTGAGAATTGATCTAGGAGGTTCCTTGTCTAACCAATCTCGGGCTTCACCGTCTAGAGAAAAAGGGAAAAGCAAAAGCTTTACCGAAGTGTTCGGAACTTCGGGATGTCTAAACGTTGAAGTGACCTTGTTAAAAAATCGAAGGTGATTGTGAGGGTCTTGTCTACCCGTAAACTTATTACTTTGCACAAGATTGATTAAAGGTTGTTTAAGCTCAAAATTATTAGCATTGATCGGTGGAACAACTATAGCATCTTCATACCCTTCGATGGGTGCTTGTAACATTTGGGCCATCGTTCGATTGTCGGCCATTGGAACAATGTTTTGTTCAACAATTGGTTCTTCTAAATCAAAATTTTCAACAACAACCGGAAGAGTTTGTTGTTGTCGACGTCTTCGAGATTGCGAACGAGTGCGCATAAAAAGAAAAACTAAAAATCAAAAAGCAAAACTTTACACTAATTTTTTTTTAACAATGAATTTTAACGGTTACACGAAAGAGACTTAAACCAAATAATCAACTACTTCACGGTAGCTCTTGAAAATTGCTTTTCAAGGTGAGCCGTACTTCGTAGAGACACAAATGGCAAGTGTTAAATCTTTAGTTCGATTTGGGAACCAACAAGTTCACCGGAAATTAAAATGATAACACCTCCGTTAAGAATGTCATATTTTGGTATTTTTACCAATTGGTTATTTTTATTTCTTTAATTAAAAAGGAAGATTTTTTATATTTTTGACTTTATTTTTTTTATCTTTTACTTATACTAAAAAGAAAATGAAAATATTTTTTACTTTTTATATTTTATGATTTTTTTGGATTTTTGAATTATAAAACAAGAATGAAACTTTCAAGGGTGAAAGGATCTTCAAACCAAATCAACAAACACAAAACGAAGGAATCTTGACACTAATCCCCGGCAGCGGCGCCAAAAACTTGATAGCAGTTTTATATACCTAAAATATACTATAAAATAATATTCCATAAGAGCAATTAAGAAAATTACCAAGTTACCCTTGATAAAATTCACTCTCAAAAATATATATAAATAATAATATATAGTACGATATTTAAACGCGATAAGTATGATATAACCCTGATCGTTTTCCCCAACAGACAAGTGTAAATTGAAACCACGTTTTAATTCGGATTCTGATTTGAATGAAGCAAAGATATTTTTGATATTCTATAACTACTAAATAAAAAGCAATGATTTCAAAATTTAATTAAAAACGCGAAACGGGACACTAAAACTAAGGCCAAAAACCTAAATTCTATAAAATTAAACCTAATTTTTATTTTCCTTTTAAAATGTATTCTAATTAGCTAAAAACGAAGTTTAAAAAAAACTAGGACGAAAACGGAGTTAAAACGAGGGTTAAAATTGAAAACCGAGAACACGAACGAAACCCGTTCTTTAAAAAGATGAATTTTTGCAAAATAGACTTTACGAAAGTGAAACTAATTTTCCTACGAACTTTATATAAAAAGAAAATTTTATAAAAAAGATTTTTATTTTTCTGATTATTTTTCTATTTTTTATGATTTTTTAAAGTTTTTAAAGAAAATAAAAGATTAAAAATACTAAACTAAAAGTAAAAAATTTAGAAAAAATTCAAAAAAGCTTAAGCTATTAGACAACCTAGGGAAAAAAAAGCCTACGAAGTTTTGTAGCTTTAATTAAAAAATAATCTACGAAATAAGCTTAACAGCTTATTAAGCTTATAAAGCCAAAAGGTGTATAAAGGTTTAAAGAAAGGATAAGAAAACGGATGAGCTATTGTAGCAAACTGGTTACGGTGTTGGTGTTGTGTATGGGAGGTCGTGGGTTCAAGGCAGGCTAACCCCACATTTTGCACATTTTTTTTCAACTTTTTATAAAAAAAACTAAATATTGGGACTTATAAAGGACACAAAATTAAGCATTTTTAAAAAAAGACACATAAGCTGAAAACCACTAATAAGCCTAAAAACAGCTTATTAAAAAGCTGTGACAGTAAGTGGGCTTTTGGCCTTGGTTTTACTAAATAAGCTATAAACTACTCAAATTAAGCTCAAATGGAAAAGCAAGAAGTGTTCTAGGCAGCTTATGATGAGCTTAATCTATAAATGCAAAGAAATCTAAGCTGGAAGTACTTTTAAGCTACTGAAATTAAGCATGACTTAAGCAAACTCAGGAAATAAGCTAAATAGCACAAAATCCAAATAAGCTAAAAATCACAAAGAACTAAACTAGACTATAAGCTCCTCAAAACTAGTTAAGCTATTTATAATCTATCTATTTAAGCTATAAAAACTAGTATCTTAAGCTAAAATTAAGATTTAATAATCTACTTAATTGACCTACTGTTTTTGGCTTTTGAGGTTTTTTTGAGTGACTATTGACAGCAAAATTAAGCTAAGAAAATAAGCAATAAATCTAAATCTATTACCTAATCTATATTAAGCTACCTCTAACCTATATACTACCTTAATTTGAAAAGCTAAGTCCTAAGATTACTTGGCTTAATCTTAAGCCAAAAGTGACAGCAGTACTAACTTATAGTTAGTACTGGTGCACTTTGCACAAGTGCCACACAAAGAGTGCAGGTTTCCTAAGGGAAATCCTGCACTTAGACACACTCAAATAGAGTGTATAAACAAGATGCAAGCAAGGTCTAAGCCTTTGAGGGCTTAGATTAAAAATTGCACAAGTGAAATTTAGAGAAAAGTTACCCTGGTGCAGGAACACCTAAATTAAGACATAACTTTTGATAATCTTAAAAATAACTTTTAAAAACTGATTAACAATAGTTCTTAAATCTAAACTCAAATGCCTCAAATTATTTTGAAAACTCACTTTGACTTTTTAAAGTCAAAATAGCTTGAACCAAACACCCCTTTATAAGTGACAGATTCAAATTAAGCTTATGAAATGAAAATCTAAGTATCAAAAGCTTAAGACCAGATGATGCAGAGTTTATATTATCCCTAATAAGCAAGAATTAATAACTAAATAAGCAGTAATCTAAAATTTAAGCTAATTTCTACTATTTTTGGATTTTATGGACTTTTATGACAGAAATAAGAAACTAATGATCTATATCTATTTAAGCAAAAACAGATGAAGACATATAGCTAATAAGCACTAGTAAAGAGAAATAAGCACAAATAAGCAACTAAGCAGATCTATTCTAGATAGCAATATAACAAGTATTTAAGCTAGAATTTAAAAACAAGTAACATAAAAGAAAACTAACCTTGAGCTTCAGCTTAACAGAAGCTAAGAGGCTCTGAGAGCTTATCTACTAGCTCCCTAGCTTATGAATAAGCTAGGGTAATGGTCCTTGGGAGTTCCTCCATTATTAACTCCCCTTCCATATTCAAAAGTCCAAATTGCAAAGGTAATTAGATTAAGGGCTAATTTAAGATTTAGGTAGGATTAAGATTTAGATAAGCTCCAAAATAAGCTTTATAAGAACTATTAGAGCTTATGAAGGCTAATTGACAGATTTGCTTATTGAGAGAGCTTAAGGCTTAAAATGAAGCTTTAAAAATGAGATTTAAAATACTTTAAACTGAATTTCATTAATTAAAGAAACTGATTACATTACTTAAAAAGAGATTACAAATCATTTAAGGTAAATTACATTTAAGAAAAATACTAAATTAAGCTAGACTTAAAAGTGACTAAAAAAAACTAACTTCCGTGTGTGTGAGAAGTAAGGCCTATTTATAGCCTGCCTTGGATCCTTCTAGCCTCTTGCCTTGCTCTCCAATCCTTTTAATCTCATCCCTTTAATCTTCTAATCATTTCCAAATGATTAATAGCCGTTTGATCATATTGTGTGCACTCAAGGATTGCCAAGCTGTCATTCCTTGATGTGACAGCTTGTGCTTCCTTTGTGAGTGAGTTTAGTGCAAAACCCATATAATTTTGTGCTTTCTCCATGATTGACGTGGCTTTGAGCTTGAGAGAGGGCTAATGAATCTCTTGATTTGACCTTAATGACCCTGCCATTGTACTTGAGCTTACTTGAATTGACTAATGCACCATTTGATTTTGATTTGCCCTTTGTTTTTTACCCATGGTGAAACCAAGAAGACGGTGAATAGTAACATGGGTTTCGCGCGTTTTTATAACTGAAAACGGGTAAATTACTTTTAAACTGGGGCCAATTGGTCCACTTTCAAGGTCCTTCTTTTTTTATTTTCCCTTTTTCTAGTTATAAATAACTTTTAGAAATTGCAAGATCAGTCCTTGTGGTTTATAGAAAAGGAAATAGGTTAGGGTTTTGGGCTTATGAATCCGGGTAAAGCCCATTTAGGGTTTTTTTAGGCCCAATAAGGAATCTAGGGCCCAATAAGAGGTGAGGGGACATTTTTGGACATTTATGAACTTGAGGGACTGGAATTGGATTGTTGTGAGGTTTTGTCTTGTAGTGGATGATTTCTGTTGACCATTGTTGACTGGATTTGACTAAGGGCTTGACTTTTCTGGCTTTGCTTCCGGCTTTGATTCTTTGGCTTTTTGTACTCTTCTGATTCTCGTGTCCGTGTTTGCTCGTTTTTGACTGTTTTCTTGTTATTTTTGATTTATCCGTACCTGCATACACAAAACACAAATACAAGCATATTTTTGCCATTTTTGGTCTGTTTTGGGTTTAATTGGGTTATTTTAGGTATTAACGGATATGTGTATTCTACACTATCACCAAGCCTATATATAGAATACTCGTCAATGACCGGAGGCAATTGAGACGAATTAGGTGACATGTTCCACATAGATTAGTTGAGGATTTGAGGATTATTCGGTCTACCTGATTTCGTGAGAGGAGATTGGATGTGTACTTGTAATAGATAATAATTGCTTAAACGGAAAAACTCCTTAGGTATACATTTCTATAAAATTCTAAGGCTACTTAAGGACAACTAGTATTCAAGTGGGGGGATAATTTTAATGACATCAAAAAACGTTACTTTATAGCAATCATTTATCCTATGTAAAAATAACCTATTTTGTATAAATATTGCAAATAATGTTTTACTTAATCATTTGTATTAAGAATAGCAGTAAGTACTTGGTGAAGATTAGCTAAAAGGCACGCATTCTGGAGCTTAAATGAAGAAATATGAAGAAATTGATTCTGACATCCAATACGTCGTATCCATCAAGGAAGATACGGCGTATTTGTGCCTGCACTTCACTAAAGTCCATGAAGGAACAAGATTCAATACGCCATATCCAGAAGAAGTCTATACGCCGTATTTAAGATATCGTAATAAAATATTCTGGAAGATATCGAACGTGGTCCCTACTCCAAGAAACCCCTGATACGCCGTATTGACCTCAGTCAATACGTCGTATCGACCAAATTCCAGACCTTATAAATAGAAAACCTAAAAATGGGTTTTAAGTGTGCTAAATCATATTTTTGATACCTTAACCATAAAAGTTGATTTTCAGAGGAGCAGAAGAGGTAGAGCATAGAATCTAATTCCATAGGAAACACCTTGTAATCTCCTATTCTCTTGTAATCATTCAGTTTTTGGTATCATTTGTTAACTCGGTTAGTTTATCTTGGCTAAATTATTACTCTTGTATTGATTATGATATTTGAAGGCTAATACCTTTGGATATTAGCCATTATTATGAAGATTTGAATGTTTGGTTTTGTTTATATCGATTGCTTAATTTATCATTGATTACTTGTTTATGTTTATTAGTTTATACTTGTTTACATGCTTTTTATGCGACCTATTATTCAACTGTATCTAGTTATACGGACCAAGTAATCTAGATGTCGGGATGGCTCTCCATATAGTAATTGTAGGTTCCATGATCATTCATACAAACCTTAACAATGATGTGTAGAATCAAGATGCAGGAAAATAAAGACTTTATTGATGATTGAAAGAAAAACTTTTTGGTGGCTAGAAACCCTAACAATAATATTGACTAGCTAACCTAATAATGATAAGAACAAAGTGTATTTATACACTAATAGGGTTTAGCCTATGGGCCTTTCTTTTGGGCTTTTGCAGGCTTTTTGCATAACACCCCATTTACATCATTAAACATTAATTAATTAATTAACTAATGAGCTATAAAATGCTAGTTTTCTTCAAGACCGAGCTTCTCTTGTTAGACTGTGAAATTATGTTTCTAACAATCTCCCCCTAAGTGAGGTCTTCTTTTGAGGTCTTCTTAGCGTACATATTTGTACACATAGCATATTAGCTCGTTGTCGTTGCGGTTCTTCACTTGTCTTACATTTGTGCTTCTGTAGAAATTCAATCTTTGAAACTTGAATTACTAGATTTGATAACTTCATCTTGATCTCAGATTTTCTTGAATTACTTGTGATCTTTTCTTCAATTCGCCATTCGCTGAACTTTGGTCCGACATGCTCATACTTGCTGTAATCATGAAAGCTTTAGTACTCTTTCTTCTTCTAATTATTTTGACTTTAGCATTTGAAGAAAACTTTGATTTCAGAGGTGCGGAAGCTTCATGTACTTAGCTTTCTTGATGTCTTCAAATCTTTGAGTATGAACAATATAGTTTTTAGCAAACTATCAGCTATCAACGGATTTGATATGTCTTTACCATGAGCCGTTTGCTATGGACTAGTCAATGCTTTGTTGCAATAACAAGGTGCAATGATAACCTTATAGTTTTTAGTAAACTATCAACTATGAACGGATTTGATATCTCTTTACCAGTAGCCGTTTGCTCTGGAGTAGTCAACTCTTTGTTTTAGAAACATGGTGAGTCGATTACCATACAGTACGAATACTGCACCTGTGATCAGATAGATTCAATAAAGAACCTTCTTGACAGGTTTTCCAGCTCAAAGCCTTTAAGTCCTCCAATACCGAAGTATCAGATTTCCGTATGCTTGCTGTTCTCTAAACCAGATGTCCGTAATGGAATGGTAAAGAGTGAGTCAGTACAGTTACTATCTGCTGACTATACCGTATAATTCCTTGTTCAGCGTTTTACTTCTTAATACAATTAAGTACCGTAGAAGACCTGTTGGCAAAAACATGATTTGAAAAACATTCGATGTGCTTGTGAAATTTATTTAGGACACAACGAAAGTTTAAATCAGAATGCTCTGATGATTTTTGAAAGATATCTCGAAAGATATGAAGTGCCTCATGGCTCTCATCAAACTCATACAAGTATTTGTAAGACGAGTCATTCTCACTAGTGGATACTGTCCGAAGACAAGTATATGAGTATTCTACGAATACCCTGGTGGTACAACATATCATTCCTTCGCATTCCTTAAGATCACTTTCCCAATCATGAAACAAAAGATTCTTTATGAATTATCAAGATACTTGTGTATAACACAAAAGCTTTGGTATCTTGACATTGTTGAGTATATTGACACTTTTACTCCCCCTATACATGTGCATCGATATTCGAAAGATGTTTTGCACATGCAAGGATAGGACTTAGCATTTTGAATCAATCGAATCATTAGTTATCCGGTTTACATTTAAGTCACATTTTCTCCCCCGATCAAAAGTATGCAACTTTTGTATGGTTTTGATCTATAATGGACTTAAAATGTATTGAGCTCCCCCTCAAACATTGAGGTGAGCTAAATGAGCACAAATATCAAGTGAATATTAAAACAAAGATCGAAACATCCGGAATAGGAGTGATAAATCAAACCATCTGAAGACGTAGGTTGTGGCTCGTTTCAATCTTGCAGTACTAGAATCAGCAACAGTGCGTCCAACTGACCTGCGAAACTGTTAGTAAAACTGATTCTCCCCCTCAAACAGTGACCCGTGTATGTTAGAAAGAGTTTTGGTCAATGTCTGAATGGTGACTCCGAACATGTTTGATAAAACAAATTGTTTATTAGAAAAATTGTTCGGGTCTTAGACAACTTCTTGTCTGTGGAAGAAATAATGCACTGAAACGTACATTAAATCTCTGGGTTAAGACCGGGTTACAGTCTGAAATAACTGCAAGCCATTAAGAATTAACTGTAAGTCTTTTTTTTTTTTGCAAATATACACAAATATACAAAGGATACAATGTGAAACACTTGGTTACTCGGAGACAGACTCATCCAGGAGTTCCTTGAGAGTCTCTGGTGACATTTGTTTAACTCCAAGCAGTGGGAGTAGTGTTGCGAAGCGCTCTCTCGGTAATGCCTTCATAAATATGTCAGCCAGTTGGTATTTTGTCTCCACGAAATACAACTCAACAACTTTCCTTTCAACCTGCTCTTTGATAAAGTGGTGACGAATATCAATGTGCTTGGAACGCGAGTGTTGAACACTATTACAGCATAGAGCAATAGCACTTTGATTGTCACAATACATCGGAATTTTGTTGAACGCAAATCCATAGTCTCGTAGTTGAGAGCGCATCCAGAGGATTTGAGCACAGCATCCTGATAGGGCGATGTATTCAGCTTCTGTAGTGGAGATGGCAGTACTTTTCTGCTTTTTGGATGACCAGCTAACAAGCCGATGTCCAAGAAATTGAGCTGAACCAGAGGTACTTCTCCTTGTGTCATGACACCCTGCATAATCAGCATCTGCAAAAGCTTTTAGTTCAAAGCCGGAGTCCTTCGGATACCACAGACCCATGTGAATGGTTCCTTTAAGGTATCGAAAGATCCGCTTTATAGCAGTAAGGTGCATTTCAGTAGGCTTAGCCTGGTACCGTGCACACATACAAACAGCAAATACTATGTCAGGTCTAGATGCACTAAGATACATAAGGGAGCCAACCATACCACGAAATCGTGTAGGATCAATTAGCTTTCCTCCTTTATCTTCATCAAGGTCGGGACGCTCCGCCATTGGAGTGTCAATGGGTGTGCATGTGTCAAAACCAAACTTTTTCAAGATTTCCTGAGCATATTTGGATTGGTTGATAAAGATGCCTCTGGGATTTTGAGAAACTTGTAATCCAAAAAAGAAATGACATTTGTCCATCATCGACTATCTTGAAAGTTGAGGTATCAGCTCAATGCATATAGTTCATCTCAAATGTCAAAGAAGTTGGCATGGGTTTGGGATTGGTAGAGGCAAAGATGATATCATCTACATATATTTGTACCAGTAGAAAATGTTTGCCTGCTTTTCTCGTGAAGAGTGTAGGATCGACCACGCCTTTTGTAAATCCGGAGTTGATCAAAAACATCGACAGCTTGTCATACCACGCACGTGGAGCTTGTTTGAGTCCATAAAGAGCTTTCTTCAATCTGTACACATGCGATGGATGATCTGGATTTACAATCCTTCAGGTTGACTGGTTGTGTGTATAAGCACTAGTCAAATTTATATATATATATAGTATTAATCCCGTGACAATTCTCTCCAAACTACTTCTCAAACAAGAGAAATAAAAGGATAAAATCTCACTTAAGAAAACACAATATGTATATTTTTAACCGGGAAGTATTTCTTCTCGGGTCGTATCCCAACGAAGGCGTGAATTGAGATTTGGGAATAATTCAGATTCGAATCAAGAATGGTTAAAGGATCTTTGAATTTTGAATTACACTACGAATACAATAGCACAATTAAACTATAGAAACAATTAAACAATTAAAAACGTTTAACTATTACGAAAAATTAACAAACGTGAATTAAAAACGTGAGCTAAAACTAGAATTTAAAATCTAAAGCACTTCTATTAACAAATTTTATACCTAAAATCGCAAATTTAAAAAGAAAATTTTAAGAAAAAGAATTAGAATTTTTTAACTATTTTTGAATTTTTTATGAATTTTTTAAGAAAAATGAATTACTAAAAATAAACTTTTTCTAAAAATTATTACTAAAATTCTATTTTTATTTTTCAAAAATACTAGAATGAAAAAGAAAATTATTACAAAAAGAATTAGATTTTTTCAACTATTTTTCTATTTTCTATGAATTTTTTAAGAAAAAGAAATTACTAAAAATTTATTTTAATTTCTAGAAAATACAAATTTAACTGGAAAAATAGAGAAAAATGGTTTTTAACAACTAAAAATGTGTAGAAAACTAAAGGTATAAAAATGCCCAATTTTTATAAAGCAATTGAACCCTAATTTTGTCAATTAAAAACTAAAACCTAATTTTATTAAAACTAATTTTGAAAATATTAAAACTATTTTATTATACTAAAAATACAGGGTAGAAAGTGAAACAATAGAAAGTAAAGGGTAGGCGGGGTAACTAAAAGAAATTTACACTCTAGTGAAAACGGGCAACCCTAAACTATCTAGAAAATACAAAACAGACCCTACGACTTGGCTTATTTTGAGCTTATCTAAAAAGTGAAAATGAGCAAAAACTTAAAACTACAAAGTTGTACTTGGGGTTATACTCTACAACTTTAACAAAGACACTTTGAACTTTTAACAACTGAATAAGCTAAAAATTAAGCTTTTAATACTGCAAAACAGTAACTAAGGCTTAACTAAGTTTTTCAAACTTTGGCTTATTCCTAGCTTATTACTAAATGAAAGTTAAAACTAAAAGAAGATAAATGAAGCTTATAATGTATACTAGGGATGTCTAAAAAGAAAAATGCTACAAGTAAACTAGATAAACAAGAATTTTGCTATTAAAAAGTGAAAGATTCAGCTTATTACTGAATTTAAGCTATACTTAATAGGCTAAAAAGCTCATAACTAAATCTTAGAAACTGAAACTTTAGAAATAAGCTATCCTATGAACTTTGAATAAAACTAGATATAAGGATTTTGAAAATGAAAACTAGAAAAGAGACATCTAAGAGAAATAAGCTAGTGACCTAAACGGTTGCTAATACCACTTTTTGCAGGTTCAATTAAGCTAATCTAAAGCTTGAAAATGAAAATTAAGAGTTGATTTATGTAAAACTAATAGAGTACTCCTAAATGGCTTAATACTTAACTTCTAATTCCTAAATTCAAGAGCTAAAAAGACATCTAGAAAAGAGATGAACAACAGCAGTAGTAACTTAGTTACTACTGCTTCTGCTGATATACTTGGCAATTGCTAAGTGCAGGCCAAATTCTTAGTTAAGAACTCTTAGACTAACTCACTACTTGTATTTAAGTGTACACTAACACAAATTGAACTCTAGAATACATGTGAAAACACTTAACTACAAATTCTACTTAATCCTAAAACTGTCCTGGTGCTAGGACAACTTTTTAAACTCTAAATCTTTAAATTCTAAAATCTAACTTTTAAAACCTTTTTAAAACTTGATAACTTTGTAAAACTCAGCTATGTAAAATACTTTGAAAGGAATTTGTTGACTTTAAAGGTCAAAAACACTTTAACCCAAACACTCCTTATCCTGAACTGTCCCAAACTTAATTCTACTTATAATCTATTTAAAACTAAAAATACTAAAACCTTATATCTACTCACACTTTAACTAAGCTAATTAAGCTATTTGATCACTAAAAACTACAGCTTATTAAAAGAATTAAGCTAGTTACTCACCTAGCTTCTCTAAACTTTGACAGAATCTTAAAGGCTAAATGAGAACTTAATGAATTCAAGCTACATTCAACTAAAAATAGTTGAATATCTAAACTATCTAAACAACTTTTAACAGGTTTAAGCACACAAAAAGGATTAAGAAATAAGCTACATGAATAAGCTAAATGAATGTTAAGATGAAATAGAAAAAGTAAAACCTGAAATTTGTAGTCTCAGAACTATAGGTCACTCTTTCTGAATGAGTGACCTCTAAACAAAATCCTAATGTGGCACCTTGCCTCTAAACCATTAAGCTTTAAGCTTAATAAGCTAAATGAGCTTATTCTCCATAAGCTTTCAACATTGAACTCAATTGAACAATTTTGAACACTAAAATAGACAAAAACAGTATTTAGAAAGCCATTAACCAAATTTGAACAACTTTAGAACAGGAGAAAACAAAATAAGCTAAGATGAGCTTATTACAAGCTTATTGACTAAAAACGGCTTATTACATGAAAACTTGTAAATGAAATCAACTCAAATAGCTTTATTGCTTAGAAATGAAGAGTACAAGTGAAGAAACAAGTAGTACAACTGAATTTAAAAGTTTAAAAGCTTAATTGAAAACGATGAACAGTAAACGAAAGCTAAAAAGGAAAAATTACAAAGTAAACTGAAAAATTAACTAACTATCTCTCTAAAACTAACTAAGAGCTTGTATTTATAGTTGAGAGTGATGAGAGTTTCAATCCTTTATAGCCGTTGATCTTTTCTCTTTGAATCCAAGCCGTTGGATCTAATTGGTGATGTGTTCGCACCAATTAGAACTCGCCACGTGTGCGAAATGATGTGGAGATGGTTTAATACGAGGTGGGGTGAGCTTGTAGAGACGGGAGAAGGGTTTTTGCAAAGGTGGGTTTGTTCGGGTTTTGGGCGGGAAAGACGGTTATAGGTGGTTAGGGGAAAAATTGACCCGCGTGTGTTTGAAAACTTTGGCCTATTTGCAAAAACAGTCCTTGTGTTTCTTTCCCTCAATTGTAGTGTAAAATAAGTTTGAATGTTGACACTTCTGGCCCTTGTGGTTTCATTCTCCTTTTTCCTCTTAATAAACCAATTTTCTAGCTTTGACATCTTTGGTCCTTGGACTTTTAAAACATCCAAATGAGCCCTTAAACTTTGCAAACTTGTCATTATTAATCCTTTGACTTCAATTGGGTCTTCATTGACTTTCTTTTCTTGTTGTCGGGCTGATCCGGCTTTGATATTGGCTTCAAAACTCTCTCTTGTACTTGTCTTTTCCGTTTCTTGTCGGTTTTTGCTTGTTTTTGCTCTTTTTGACCTTAATATCCTTTCCTGCACATTATGACACAAAAAGACACCACATAGTTCTATTTTTTGGCCATGTTATTGTTGGCCTTTTATTGGGAAAATTCCTGAGCATTTAATATAATACAATTTAAACAACTTATCATCGACTAACATATACGAAACTTCATTCATCTTCCGCCGTTGAGGAAAGGCGTTTGCAACGTCCATCAGGTAGATTATCCTGTCTGACTGACTGTGTGAGCAATGAAGAGTCTGATCTCTCTAAATCTAGCAATCAGAAGCAAATGATTCCTCAAAATCAATAACCAGTTTCCTGACATACCTTTCGCCACTAACCGGCTTTATTCTTCAAGACGGCTCCATAATTCATACCAACTTAATTATGAAAATCCATTTGAGCGGGATATAAGAATAATTATCTGACAAAGGGTATAAGTATCCATACATCTAGACGTTCAACTCATGAATTTCTTCCTGCATAGCCTCAATCCAGCACGAGTGCTCTAAGGCTTGCTTGTAAGTCGTTTTGGTTTTATCAAATAGCTAAGAATTCATGTGGAAAAAACAACACACGCGTCGTTTTACGCTTTGTCCTGTAGGACAGTCCGTCCTTTATCCCCAATAATCGTTTCAAGTGAATGAGCTTGAGTCCACTTCTGCACAGTAGGCAATTGTTTTGGAGTAATGTCGATCATTGACAGTGTTGAAGGAAGATGCATCTGGATTGTTTCAGGAGCATTAATAGGTTCAAACACATTACTGTCAACATGATACGTACAGAGTTTCAATATCAGAATACATAGTGTCTATAAGTATCTGATGTGAGGCAAGAGGCTTTCAGTAACTGCAGGAGCGCCTTCTGAGATAACTGTTGTGGAAGGTGAACCTATGGCATTCTCGGTTGCCTGAGCAGCGTGAGCATTTACCGGAGGTATCAGAACAGCCGGAGGTGGAATGACCTCATCATCATCAAACCATTGAAACAAATCGTCTACCTGTTTCTTGAGGAGGGAACACTAGGTGGTTCTGGGTCCTTTACTAGTTCAAAGCGCCTGCCGTCCTGACTGTAAAGGCAGAAGTTCATTCTGTATCTGTTGGCACAGAATCATTTTGTTGTGGTGCAGGCCTAAAAACTGGTTTGAACAGATGTCTACCTTCGTAAGTTCATCGAGAGCTAAACATGAACGGTTTCCTGAATCTTGCGCGTTCTTTTGTTGTAGATTCGGTACGCCTTCTTTATAGCATAGCCAACAAATATACCTATATCTGCTTTCGCCTTGAGTTTACCAACGTCATCGTAGTCATTGGTAGGATAGCATAGGGATCCAAATACTCGGAAGTACTGTAGATTAGGTTTCTTTCCCTTTAGCAGTTCATAATAGGTCTTTCCATGAAGCGTGTGTACAAGAGATCGATTAAGTGAAATACACACATTGGCTGACAGCTTTACCCATAGGAACATGGCCTTTCGCAAAGATGAGCAGAGTACAAGCACTTTCATAAGAGTTTTCAGTTTTTGTCTTTTTGGCCAACGCCGTTCTGTTGTGGAGGCCGAGAGATACGCTCGGTTTCATGAGAATACCAACACTCATAAACCAGTCCATTTGAGTTCTTATTCACAAACGTCCGTCCCATTATCTGTGTCTGACGAAGCGAACAGTTGCAATTAAGGGCTCGTGAGTCTCACAAATAAACTTCTCAATCGCATGAGGAGTTTCGTCCTTAGATTACGAAGAACTATGTACCCATTCCAAACTGGTGTAATCAATCCACTATCCCCAAAACATTACTTCTTCCGTTGAATACTCATTCCGTTCTCATTGGTCCGCAGAGGTCCTTATGTAGTGTAATGGAGAACTTCAGTATTGTGTTTCCGCCTTTAGTGGATGGAAGCTTTCTTGCTTTACTAAGCTGACAAAGGATGGACACAAAGGGTCTTTTCATATTTCAGCATGGTAATCCCTGACTAGATCCTTTGAGCAATTTCGTTCAAAAGTCCTATAATTCAGATGATTCAACACCCGACGATAGCCATAGACCAGGACTTCGAGTTGAAAAGAGGCTTTTGTAAGCAAGCAACTGGTGAAGCTGAACATCATATCATTTCAGTGAAGATAGAGTACAGAGGTTGTTGTCCGGAATCCTTTGAGTAATCCACCATATCGTAGTTGCGGATGTACACGAATTAGCAGCGAAAATCAACTTCTAAACCTCCATCACAAAACTGTCCTACTATAAATAGTTTCTTGAGTTCCTTCAACATAATAGACTCTAGAGAATGATAGTGTCACCCATTTATAATCACCATAGCCCAACGATCGCTGCATAGTCATCGTGCCAAAATCGCACTGTACCAATGAACTTTTCTATCAAAGTTTGAAAGTTCCGCGGCACGATCTCCCGATACATATGCCGTGAGACATCCTGAGTCCAGATACCCGAGAACCATTTTTACTACCTGCCAATAACAAAACATTACTGGTGATTAGGAATGCCCTTTAGGGTTCCGGTTAGTTAACAATCAAAGATACCAGAAATCCCTTTGGAACCAGACTGTAGATCACAGAGTTTTCAACCAGGGAACCTAGAGATCATAGTTATGTGCGTACTAGACTTAACACTCGGGGAAAGTTCTGTAGGCTCACCACATGGTTCCAGTATCCTAGTTAAAGGATGCATCTCATATAATGAGAAATGCCTGCCAGTGGGCTTCCACTGAGGCTTGGTATTAGCAACATTTTTGCTAATGTGGTTCCAGACTCTCTTAATGGGTTTCCCAACTCTCTTAATGGGTTTCCATTCTTCGTATGGTTAGTGGTTGTAATACGCTTGAGAGTCTGTGGGCTTAACATTCCAGGATCCTCACAACAAAACCAAAACAATCATTATGAGTAGCATAAACCAAGATTTTGTTACTTGCACCAACAACCATTGTTTCGAATTCGAAACAAAAACATAAGTGTATTAAAACAAGCAAAATAGATCAACAAAGATTCTTTTTAATTCAAAATCCTAATGGTGTGCACCACTCTACCCTCGCGTTTCGTACTCTTAGCCGGTAATGAACTATGATTCTGAGGGGCTCTCTTAGGTACAGGTTTGTTGGCTCCAGAAGTGGGTTTTACTCCTGTAGACAGAGCACACCCACGTTAGTTTTGCTTTATTATATGCTCCTACTGGTTTTTTGATTTGTTTGAGTGAAGGCTGGGGGTTCAATAAAATTTACTTGCGTCTGTCTTAGGAACTGGGTTGATTTAACCCAGTTAGCACGTTTGGGTGGTGGAATATTACTAGAAACCTAAGGTTGTACATTCCAGGAGCAAAGCACTTTGGGGGTCTCAGAAGTAAGGTCCCCACTATTGTTTTACCCAGTCCCTTGGCTTGCAGCTTTTGTATGTTCTAGCAGTAAGAGCACTACGCGTTTCAGTGTACGCAGATTACGTGAGTGAAGTATTATGCCTTTACAGTTCATCATAACCGTCTTTTCAACTTAACGTTTTTATACCTTAAGGTAGATCTAGCGAATCCTAAGGAAGTAATCATATCTTGCAACTGAATTCTGTCAGTGTCTACGGGCCTGTTGCTCACTAACTACCTTCATGGAACCTACATCAACACCTTCTGTGATGTTGATCTGAGCACTATCTAAATTCCTGATCGTGGCATCTTTCCCTTGAAGCTGATCTCTTAACTTATTTATTTCAAAAATGGCATTTGATGCACTTGACGTGTCACTGCACTGTTTATAATTCTGAAATTTAAGTTGTAAGCTAACATAATTCTGTTCGAGAAAGGCAAAACATTTTTCAGATCAGTAATTAGCCGGGTTCCTGTTTTGCAATCTCAGCTTCAAGTCAAGAAACTATTGTGTTTTCCCTACACAGTTCTAATCTAGATTTTCACAAGAACAATTAGAACTAGGTAACAGCACAGCAGAAGGAAAGCACAATAGAGAAAATACTCTTCTAAACATTCACAATTTAAGCTGTCATGTTTGATTAAAAGATTTTCTTACTCTATATATCAGATTTTGTTTATTATCAAGCATACAACGTTCCTAATCATCCGCTAACACATAGTGAATCTCCTTTAAATTCGCTACTATCTTGACAATTATGTCACAGCATTTTGTACCTGTTCTTGAAATAATACAAGAAGGTACAACTTGTTGCAAAGCAAACTCTTTCGCGTATTCATAACACGGGAGTGACACATATAGAGGTTTGACTGTTGTTCTTTCTTTGATGATCGCATCAAATTGGGGAAAAACAGCCTTAATGTTGTGAAGGGTAGCTAGAACTTGACTAGGATGCGGACTTTTAGGCACATAAGGAGTAACAGGTGTCGATGGGGTACTAGCTTGACTAGCAATTTTGTTGGCAGGAAGCCAATACACCTATTCTCGGGACAGTTCCTTCTGAGGAACAAACATCATGGCATTGAGCTTCTCATAGAAGCCACTTTCAGGTCTAACATGCCCTGGTTTTCCTTTTATTTTATCTATACGACTTCAGCACTGCCTAAGCGTTTTCATCAGTATCCCACACATTACTAAGCAAAAATAACGTGAGCTTTTTCCCATTATCGTGGGTTAGTGCGACCTAGAATATCCTTGTGTCAAGTCCTGTGAAGCATTTTATTGGTTTCTTTTGAAAAGCATTGGAATAAGTATAGTTGGCATTTGAAACTTTTGTAAGAGATCAGTTGCAAACTTGTTTGCACTTTTTTAAACATACAATTCATCAAGGTTACTTTATCCTCAAGTTTCTTTTGATCCAGTTACACCTTTAGCACTATTCAGATCCAAAAATCAATTGAAATCTCTTTAACTTTTTAGATGTGTATTTAGCATCACTTTCTCTTTGCTTCCAGTTAGCGTATCTTGCGTTATGCTGATGTCACTAGGTATTGTTCTTGCTAACTTGTGTTCTGTCAAGTTTAAAACTGTTGAGTATCTAGACGAACAATTTCTAGCCTTACATTTTGGCAATCTCAGGCTTTTAAATTCTGATTTTCAAACTGAGATCTTATTTTCCTCTGAGTTTTTTCATCTAGAGTGACTCGCATTATCATCAAGAAGTGGAACCAAGAGAATATTAGCAGATGACCCAGTAATAGCTCAGTTGAACAACTTTTGCTTTGCCGTTTCTAAGAAGTTCAACTGATGATAGCGGAGTCGTATTGGCATCAAGCTCTGACTCAAACACAGAGTCTGATTGTTCCGTTCTTCCGTTGGTGCATCTTCAAAAGACAGCTGATAATTCACCCTATCCTTTAATTTGAATATATTGGGGTGTACCTCATTCCACATATGATTGTTGGCCCACTGTTGATGACAGATGGCCAAGAACGCAGCTGCAGCATTGGGGCCTTCATCCACGTCTGAATCATAAGCATCCTCATGGTTGACTTCAAAGATGTTTGTTGTAGTCATTACCAGAGGTTGATCATAGGGAGCAGTACATTCTACATTAGCGAGGAATGCTTCAGCTTTAGTATCAAGAGTAGCTCCCTTTTCTTTTGCTTCTATTAGCAGCATCTTATCTTTGAAGTACTAAGAATCCTTCACTCTCTTTAGTTCTTTGCATTGCCTTGCAACATGCCCTTCCCCTCTGTAGTTATAACATATCACCTTCTTCCCTGTAGTAGTAGTCACATTACCATAACATGAATTAGCCCTCGATCCTGTGTTTCCAAACATTCCCTGGACTCTTCTCTGAACGGTTTAGTAACAATTTGGCCCTCAGCACCGAACATGTGTCCCTCCGGAGTTGGAGGATGACCTGAGCTGGTTATTGGTAGGAGGAAACTACTTCTGGAAACCACTTAAGAGATTAGCAATCTGTGTCATAGTGGCCATCATTACGTCATTTGGAGACAAAACAGCTGGTTGTGGTTGTGAGGTAGAGAGTGTGGAAGAGAGTGTTGGTGTTGCTTGAGCCAATTTTTTAAAAAAAGCCAATGGATCAATGATACTTAAAGACTACTCTTGTTTCTTGAGAGTCTTTGTGGCATGAGGCTCCAATCGTGCTTTTCCGGTGGGTGTAAATATGAACATAGTTCGTTGTTGAAATATCCATGTTTTGCTTCACATTAGTCACATATTTACCCCAGTAAGACGGAAGGTTGTTGACAAACTTGGTGTTTAGCTGATGAGTGGGAATTGCAAGCTGTGTAATCTTCATATCATTCATCAGCTTATGGAAACGTACAAAATAGTCCCATAAAATTGGTTCATTTCCTATGCACGAAATCGTTTCGAACTCATCCAAATAGATCTCCCTTCCTTTTTGCAAAGTCATGCCTGAACCTTGCATAAGCATCTCCACATTATCCCAAATCTCTTTAGCAGTGTTTGTCTGATTCAGGATGTTGAAAATATGACGTGGGAGACCTTGACTGAGAATGATTTCGGGCTGTGTATCAGCATTCTCACGGTTGGTTTCTTCAGGTGTAAACTCTAAATCAAGTTTCATTCTTGGCATGTTCACTCCTGTCTGACCTTCAGTTGGGAGCACATACCATAGGGGGAGTGAAGGTCCATTTTGAATGGAGTTCCAGATAAGTTTGCTAAGAGGTTTTCCTCAAATGTACCTATGAATACGAATTTTCCAAGAATCGTAGTCACTCTCAACCAACATAGGTGGACGATTATCGGTACCTGCTGCATTTGTTTCTTCATTGGATGCCAATTTACAAATTTAATATGTGAATGAATCGTGATCGGCAGTTATTGTTGATTTGTTTTGATTTTGTGTTATGTGTTTTGTTGTTGTTTTGATTATTTGGTTCGGTGACAAAAGTAAACTCTTAACTAGTTCGGTTTAGTGAGTGATTACTAGTTCGTTCGATATAAAAGTTGTAGAGGTTCGGAAGTCCTTGAGTTGGTCAAGTTCTGCTTCAAGGGTTCACATAGTTCGATTCAAGAGGGGATTGCTGTTCGGTTGTTCTTGTTCACACATCCTCTTGTTCGTTGTTCTTGTCGAATCCTCTTGTTCGGAAATTGAGACAAGAAATGATTTTGTCTCGATCGGTCCTTGAAGTGTATGAGCTCGTTCGGTTCTCAAGGTGTTCCACTCGTTCGGTTCAAGAGGGTATTGCTTAATCGGTTGAAGAGACTTTTGGTTCGTTCGGTCCTCAAATGAAGATACTCGATCGTTTATCGATGGATTTGTCTCGTTCGGTTGTCAAATGAAGCCACTAGATCGGTTATCAAAGGGTTGTAAGCTCGATCGGTTGAAGAAACTTGTCCTCGTTCGGCCTTTGAGACTAGTTGCTCGTTCGATCCAAATTGGTTTCACTAGTTCGATTCACCAAGGAGTAACCTCGTTCGGTATTCAAATGAATTTTGCTAGTTCGGTTGATGAAGAAATTCACTCGCATCGTTCTAAAAACTTCACTCGTTCGGAGAGATCCTTGAGAGTTTTATCTAGTTCGGACTCACTTCATGTTTTGGGCAGTTTTTACAAAAACCGAATCCAAACACAACCTTTATTCCTCTTGCAAAATCGCCACAAATAACCTTTAAATCTTCAAGAATTCGCTGCAAGAAATTATTATTAGCATGAACAAGCAATAAGAACTCGATCCACGGTCACGAAACTAGATCAAAAACTCTTGTTTCCTCTCTTCTTCTTTTTTCGAACCACAAGAGACCAAAAAAAATAATCACTAGATCTTTGATTGCTTACAAGATGGTTTTGATGATATTAATTTAAACACAAACCATCTATGAATCAAGAATCAAAACAAACGATTAATCAAATAAAAAATCGAAACCCCCTCTTTTTTTATAGCCGAAACCCCCCAAAAAAAATTAAACACAAACCAAATCAATTCATCAATCTTGAAGGCTCTTGATACCAATTGTAGGTTCCATGATCATTCATACAAACCTTAACAATGATGTGTAGAATCAAGATGCAGGAAAATAAAGACTTTATTGATGATTGAAAGAAAAACTTTTTGGTGGCTAGAAACCCTAACAATAATATTGACTAGCTAACCTAATAATGATAAGAACAAAGTGTATTTATACACTAATGGGGTTTAGCCTATGGGCCTTTCTTTTGGGCTTTTGCAGGCTTTTTGCATAACACCCCATTTACATCATTAAACATTAATTAATTAATTAACTATTGAGCTATACAATTCTTCAAGACCGAGCTTCTTTTGTTAGACTGTGAAATTATGTTTCTAACAGTAATTTATACATCTAGACCAATAGGATCACGAATAATGACCTATCTTTGCCTTTAGATTGCGAGCTTAGTTGGACCGGTAGGTGACCCTTGGGATCAACGAGTACATTCTCAATTAATTGGTAAATACTTAGCCAGTGGACTACTAGTGTATGAATTAGTCTCTATTAGCTAGAATTTAACAAGATCACCACTGCTTTAACCCTTAAGATAGATTATAATAAGCAAATAAGGATGCTTTATGCGGATGCGTTTAATTGTGACAGAATTCTACATGTCTAGGTTTAAGGAAGAAGTACCGCCTTAATCTTAAGAATGATATGCCGCCTTGAGATAAGTAATCATTGCACTAAATAAACAAACCAACATTCTAATTAGATTAATAATGGTTAATACGGTTTTATTATATTTGGATAGACTGCTCTTTTATCTTCTGTTAATTTGCTTGCGTATGTTTTAGTGTCTTAAGTTGATTTTAGTCACCACAAAACCCATGCCAGTCTCTCAGACTGAAAAACCTCCCTTATCTGTTAGATTAAGGATTAACATAGGTTTAGCATAGATTTAACATAGAATATAATTAACTTAGTTTAGATAACCAAAATATTAATAAATTGAAAGATTATTTCTCGCTCTTAGTGATCGACACTCTACTTACCATGAAAATCCCATCTGACCAGGTACACTACCCGTGAAAGTGTTGTTTTAGGTAAAGTCGGCAAAATATAAATTTAAAACTTTAAAGCATAAATTATACCTATATGATAACAGTAGATCAACAATTCAATAGGTATAATTAGATTACTAGTGAGCAGTAGTGCACCTTAAATAAATGTATTTCTCAATATATATGTTCACACCAATTTAGTTTTCTTGCAATTAAATTTTAACTATCTTTTTAGGTTAATATTAGTTTCAAAATCAAATCTCCAAAACCCCTATACTACAACGATTAGGTACACTTCCTAGGGAGGTGTAAAGCTTACTTTGCCACCCTATGCATCAAGTTTTTATGTAGCTGATGGGTAATAGTCTAGGTTTGTCATATGTGTCATTTGGTCTAAACCAGAAGATTTCTATCAAGTGAGTGTTATTGTTTTCCTAATTTCTTAGTTTCCTTTTATTTTTATTTTCTTTGTGTATTTCTTCATATTTCCATTCACCATTATGCGAATCCAACACCTGTCAACCCACCTAGGGCTCGTATTTTAGGTAGTATTCTCGTCCTAGCTGTGATGGCTATGGAAAAACCATTGAGTTGCTTGAGGCGGCCAATGTAAGTCCCTTATGACCTGATAGCATCTGATTGGTGCAAAATGGCTGACCTAAAGGATGCTTCTTTAAAAACTATGAGATTTTGTTTATTTCAATGCTCTCTTCGTGATCAAGCTAGAAATTGGCTTGTGCGTCAACCCGCGAGATCCATCTCGACTTGGGATGATCTCATGACTCATTTCCTCGCTCATTTTTTCCCACTGGGGAGAACTTCAAAGGGTTTTAATGACATTTTGATGTTTTAACAACATAATTATGAATCTCTTTATGATATGTGGCTTGTTTTAAAAGGCTTACTACAAAATGTCCCTCATCACGGTATCAATCTTTGGCTCCAAGTGCATATCTTCTATGATCTTGTTAGTTATTTGACTAAGCGAGCTATCTACCATGCAACTGGTGGTACCCAGATGTTGGTGTTAGCCTCAATTTATTGAGTCGAACAAGGAAGCTCGGTCACTCTACGATGGAGCTTCGATCTTTAATTAGTTAATGTTGTAATAAAATATTATCGGGAATCAGGCTCGATAGTTATTCTAATATTGTATATGTTTTGGGTTTAATCCCAAACAAAACCCGAGCCCGGGTCTTAGTTAAATATTCCACGCGTCGTAGGGATATATATATAGATATTTTCATAAGAAAATATCTAAGTAATCACAAATATCTAAATCTAATTTCTATCTTTTTCTCTCATCTCTCTCTTCTCTCTTTTTCTAAACAATCACCTCTCTTTCTTATTTTCTTGGTTCGAGATCCGTGATTGAATCGTGTTATGAAGTGTTAATCAGGTACCTATAATTGGTATCAGTCGCCTCGGGTGGGTTTAGTGATTTTTTGTGGTAATGATTTTTTAAGCTTATTCGGCTAATTTGTTTTTGTTTTCATTTCGTGATAATATTTTCTCGTTATCAAGGTGCGTTTGTTATTGTTTGAAACAAATAAAAACCTTTTGTTGTGATATGGGTCAACAAAAAAAAACGTGACTGGTTTTTTTTTTCTTCTCTTTTTTCAATTGAGTTGTTGTTGCTTTTAAGGTAACAATACATATTGTTGTGTTTCACCATCTTTAAGTAGGGTGCGTTTTGTTCTTGTAATTTTTTTTCTTTTTTTCAAAGACCACCGAACGAGTGACATCTTAAAAATCACCGAACGAGTGAACACTTATAGAGCCGAACGAGTGAAACAACTCAAGAACTGAACGAGTGACATCTTAAAA
>BQNB010085932.1:0-28329 GCA_026074375.1 Tanacetum coccineum
GATCTTATCATTTTACTTTGTTTTGCAGGTTCTAGCAGCAAGGAGGCAACTTTTGAGACCGACTCGACCCGTAATTATGTGGTAGCTTTGCTGATTTAGCAGCAGTTACGGCGTAACATACTTGGTTACGCCGTAACAGATTCAATTACGACGTAAACCTTATTGTGGTTATGCCATAAACATATTAACAAAAATCTTAAAAACATATACCACATGATTAGGGCGTAACCACCGGAGTTACGCCGTAACCTCTTTGTGAAAAACCTCAAAATTAAGTTTTAAACATTGCTAAACATTGCTAAACTTTGTATATCTAAATGAACTTTGTGGGTATGTTCCCTGGAAACCCTCACGAGACTCCACTCATCCACTTGGGCCACCAATTGGTTTAAAAGGCTTGTTGCATATGCTAAATGCAACCGTAATTCCTACGAAAGTGAGTTAGGATTATATAACTCGTATATTTATCTTTGAGCGATTTTATACTATTAGTTTGTTTTAGTGATCACAGGGGAAAATAAGCTTTGCTCACGATGGAGATTTTTTGGATTTCTCCACCGACTTACTACATTTTATATGTTCAGAAGCAATGCTCAAGGGAGTTTCTTGTTCTAATTCTACTCTTCCTCTTATTTTATTTCCGTAATGTACAATAGGGATATTGTATAAAAGAAGTGGGGGGATGGGAGTAGAATTATCACTTGACCTATTCTTGCCTTCGATTTTCTAGTTTTCTTTGAAAAATGGTGTCGATTTTAGAATTTTTGACACATTTTTCTTGCTAAACTAGGATTATTCTTTGCCGAATACACATTACCCTTTATTATTACTTGGTGAGGTTTAAACCTAATGTTCCGTTTTCATCTCATTATATAAAAATTCACCAAAATATTAAGTGTGCCGGTAGTATTGTAGACTTTAGAACTTGGCATGTACATCATTTCGAGACCTAATTGATTAGCAGGAATAGATGGTTTGAGAAGGCAACTGATGATATCAAATAACGTCTATTTTATAGCATCATTTATCCCATGTTATTAACCCATTTTGTATAGTTATTGCAAAAAATTGTTACTTAATCCTTTATATTTGAGAATTGCAGTAATTATGGAGTAATTGGTGAAAGTTAGCAAAAGGCACGCATTCTGGAGCTTAAATGAAGATATTTTGAAGATTACTATTCTGAAGACCAATACGCCGTATCCATCAAGGAAGATACAGTGTTTCTGTGCCTGCACTCACCAAAGACCACACGGGAATAAAGATCAATACGCCGTATCCATAGGACTTAATACGCCGTATTCAAGATAAGGAATCAATATAATATTCTGGAAGATATCAAGCGTGGTCCCTACCCCAAGAAATCCCTAATTACTTTCGTAAAATGGTCCATGGGAGTATATGTGGTTCGAGGAAAACAAATAAAAAAAATATTAGGAAGGTGCACGTGGTGAGTTAGATGAGACATGTTTGATTGCTGCCACTCTTGGATACGCCGTATCGAACCGACTTCCAGACCCTATAAATACAAAACTCAAAAATGAGTTTTAAGTGTGCTAAATCATATTCTCGATACCTAAACCATAAAAGTAAATTTTCAAAGGAGAGAAAGAGCAGAAGAGGTCGAGCAACGTATTCAATTCCATAGGAGCCATTGTGTAATTCCATATACTTTAGTAATCATTTAGTTTTTGGTATCATTCGTTAACTCGGTTAGTTTACCTTGGCTAAATAATTGCTCTTGTATTTATTATGACGTTTGAAGGCTAATACCTTCGGGTATTAGTGGTATGTGCTTAATTACACATACCATTTTCCATTAAAAACGGACTTAAATGACTAAAAACGTACCAAAAATACATTGTATTTGTATGTTTTGTATTTGTATTGTGCATGTACCATATATTCACTAAAGGACAAAAACAAAGCCAAAAACGAGACAAAGCCAAAGCACGAGAATGGAAAAGATCATGAAAAGAGAGAAAAAGTCAAACCAAAGTCTACCCTACAATGTCAAGTCAAAGCAAGGTCAATTTACAACTACAGGACCTGATTAGCCGAATGGTCTTTAAACTTATGGATATCAAGACTTAAAGTGCAAAAGTGGTATTTATAAAAATTCAAGGGCCAAATCTGGCCAAACCTAAAGATATTAGACAAGGACTCGAATGTTGCAAGACCACAGATATCCTTGAAGGGTTATTTCTGCCAATTCTCCAAAGATTAATACCACAAAGGACTCACGGTGTAATTACATATATAACAATGAGGGGCTGTTTTTGCCAACCCCTCATAAACTATACACCACAAGGACCAAGAGTGAAAGATTACTTATATAATGGAGGGACCATTCTTGCCAACACTCCAAACTTCACCCTGTTATTCCCCCAACCATTTTTCCCGCCAAAATTACCCAGGCATATTCACGGGCCTCCTTCCCCATCTTTACCTTGCAACACCTATATTACCCATTGGGTAATAACTTCACCCTCAACCCACTAAAACCCTAATCTCATGATACCTTTCCATGTTGGAAATCCCCCATTTTTCAAGATACATCTAACGTCGGGTATTAATTCAAGAAAGCACAAGGCAAATTCAAGGGCCAAGATTGAGTTTTTGAATTACCTCACACAAGAAACACAGCCTCAATTCGTCTCACAAAAGAAGCACACTTCAAAGGACTCCAAGACCTAATTTTTCCCTATAAATAGATAGCTTGTAAGCCTTCAATGACATCGAAGTTTTTTTTTAATGTGTAATCTTTTAAGTTTTTTTATAAATTATGTCTTTAATTTAAGCATTGTATCTGTTTTCTTAAGCCATTAATGAAGTATTGAGTTTTTAAGTTAAAATCCCAATCTATAAGTTCAAGTCGTAAATTGTTAAATGGTTATGAAATTTTGTTCAAAAGCTTTTATAAGGGTTTAATATTAAGCTACTTGCAGTAAGTTATAAAAATGAATTAAGTTTGTAGTTAGAAAAACAAAAAAAATACTCACCTCAAATACCAAAGCTTACTTTTGGAAGATAAGCCAGAAAAGGATGGGCTTATGGACAATACCAGCTTATCTCTGATAAGCTGGAGCTTGCAGACAAAGTTCTCAAGAGCTTATTTTTCCTTGTTTAGAGCAAAGGGCCTTGTGAGTTCATTTTTCTCCATTTTAGCTTATTTACTTGCATTTGCTTATTTTCTGCTTATTAGTGCTTAATACCTGTTTGAATATGCTTATTTATGTTTATTTATGCTGTTTAATGCTTAAAGTTTTAGTCTTGTAGTTTAGAAATTGTTTGTTCAAGTTTTTCTACCAAAATTGCTTAATACTTCTTAATCTGCCTTTTGCTTACTTGCTTATTTAAATACTTATTTTTGTTTGAAAATTGCTTATTATTGCTCAAGTATACTAGTTGTTAATCTATCTTAAAGATTCTTAGCTTAAAACATCCTTTTTAAGCTTTTAAAAGTCTTTTTTTAGTTTTAAAGGGGTGTTTGGGTTAAGGCCCAAAGTGGGTCAAATTGGTGTCAAAACCCCTTGGGTCAACTTGGCCAGATTATATTACCTTTTTAAGTTATTAAGAGTCAGTTTCTATAAAGTTTTTAAGGTTTTAACATACAAACCCTTTGAATCTGTAGTAGCAGACTTGATTCAAAGGGCTTGAGCTTTTGAGTCTGATTTTGTGTTCATTTTTTTGTCAAACTAGATAAGTCAAAGTGTCATTGTGGTTAGCTTAGCCTAGTTAAAAATCTGTCACTCTTAGAGTCACCATTTTCATAGTTTAAAATTTAGCCTTTTTGATTTTCAATTTTCAGTCCCTTAAACATGTTTTTAGCTTGTGAAACTTTGAGCACAAGCTCATTAGGAAGTTGTCTCAATCTGTTTTAGCTTAGTTTTCTTATTTGAACTTATTTGGTGTCTTATTTCAAGGGCTGCAAAGTGCCCTTTGGGTCTGCCAAAAGGGCTCCCCTAGTGTAAAAGCCCACTTTGTAAGCTCTTTTAAGCTGGCCATTAGCTTATCGGATTATTGGAAATTGCCATTTTCAGAAAGCTTAAAGGCTGAGCTTTAAGCCTTGCTAAAGGCTCACCATAGGATTGCACTCTATAAAGGGCTTAAAAAAAGCCCCAAAAGAACCCCAATAGCCTGTTTGGCCTGCATTGCTCGGCTAATTTTGCTTATTCTATATTTTCTGTCCGTTTTGGTTGCTTGATTTTTTTCACAATTGCTTATAAGGTTAGGGTAGATATATGTCTTAGCTTGTTTCTCAATTTCACTTGCTTGATTGTGCTAAAAAAAACCAACAGATTAGCTTGTTTTAAGGACTTAGTGAATTTTAGCAAATTGCCAGCTTGTTTGGCTTATCCCTGTGCTTATTTAGTAAATCCAAAAAAGTTGTCTTTTTTTTAAAGTTGCTTGTTTTTGCTATTTCTATAAGTCCTAAAAGAAAGTTTTGCAAAAATAAAAAGGGGGAAAGTGGATAGCTCCGGGAGCCTAGCTCGAACAAACCCAAGACACTCAACATGATCAACCCTTTATAACCACCACACCTAAACCTTGCGTGCTACAATAGCTCATTCGGTAGAGTGTTGGTTTATATATTACTTAAGGGCTTTTTGGCCCTTTAAGCCCAATAAGTTGTTTTGATTTTTAACAGCTTATTGGGATAAGCTGTTGGGGACAGCTTATTTTTCCTAGGACAGTATTAGTCTCAGCTAATTTTCCTAATTTTTTCATAATTTTTAAAAATAGTTTAGTATTTTTTAGATTTAATTTTCATTAAAAACTAAAAAAAATCATAAAAAATAAAATAATAATCAGAAAAATACAAATCTTTTTTTTTAAATTTTATTTTATTGTGTATTTTCTAGGAAAAATTAAAAAAAAAATTTTTTTTTAAAACAATTTAAATGTAGGATGACATTTTGCAAAGTTTCACTTTTTAAAAAACAGGATTCGTTCCCTTTTTGTTTTGACTCGTTTTTAGTCTTAATCAACTCCGTTTTCGATCTAGTTTTTTTAAAACTTCATTTTTTGTCACTTAGAACCCAATTAAAGTAAAAAATTCACTTTAGGGTTAAAATCGTGTAATTTAGGTTTTTGACCCTCGTTTTTCGTATCCGTTTAGTTTTAAATCATTTTAGCTTTCGTTTTTAGGTTTTCTTTAATCGTTTTTGCATATTTAATTGTGGTAATAGAAAGACCAATCATAATCTTGTCACATTCAAACATCGATTATCAATTCGTCATTCGATTTTCAATTGCACACCTCGTTGGGACATAACGACCCGGGAAATCAAACTTCCGGTTACATATATATTTTATTTTGTGAATTCTTAACCAATCCTTGGCTAAAGGTATTTGGTTGATTGTTTGCCTATATTATATATATAATATTGAACGAATCAATTTTTTGGCGCCGCTGCCGGGGAGGCTGTGAAACGATTATCGTAACGTTTGACAAATTGTGTTTGAATTTGTGAATATTTCTTCTATTTTTATAAAAAAAATACAAAAATATTTTTTCATTTTCTTTTATTAGTATAATTATCATATAAAAACAAAAAAACCAAAAAAAAAACTCCATAAAAAGAAATAATAAATAAATTCACCAAGTTGGTAAAAGAACACCAACTATAAACATTTAATTTGAAGTATTATCCATCAAATAAGTTCCCGAACAAAAATGCAAAAAACTTTGCCGAATTGTGTCACTTATTGAGGTATGGCTCACCTGAAAAGTTAAACAATCTATAAAGTGGGTGATAATAAGGCGGGTTGTGCCAAGGAACTACGACCCTAACGGAGAAAGGTTTTATAAAAGTACTGTGGCTATTCCTTCTCCACCGCTCACACTATGGCGTTTTTCTTTTTAAGAGCTAACCTGTGAAGTAAGCGATTATTTTGGTTGAAAGTTTTCCTATTTCGTTGTCCTTAAAATAAATTGTTAATAGATTATTAAAAAAACAAAATAAAATTATTTTCATTAGTGCAATGCGCACGCGCTAAACGTTCTCAAAGCCGTTACCAACAACAAAAACAAATCCCACCGATGTTGTTGAATCACTTGGATCTTGACGAACTCATCAAAGATCAAGAATCTCCCGTAGTTACGATGGCCGATAATCGTATTATGCCGGAATTAAATTCAATCACCCACCGAGGTTAACGAGGATGCAATTGTTGTCCCTCTCCTGGCAATCACCCCGCAACTACTTTTGAAGGCTTAAACCATAGTTTGCTCACAGTCTCTACAAAAACAAGGCAATTTTTAGGACAAAGACAAAGAAGATCCGCATGTTCATTGATCGATACTTCAACAAGAACACTTCTACCATGGATTCCTAAACGTTCTGAACTACATCGATTAAGCTTAGCTTTTTTTTTTTCCGTTTGTCCTCTCGAGGGGGGCCGCCCGGATTTGCTCAAACAAGAAACCTCCCTCGATCAATTATTACTTGGGATGATCTTGTTTCAAATTTATCAATGAAATTTTTCCCCTCCCTCCAAAACGACTATCTTCGTAATGAGATTAACAATTACACAACAATGTTTTGATGAGTCTTTCATGAGGTCCTGTGGTATCGATTTCAGGGATCTCCTTCGAGCATTGTCCTCGTCAATGTTTATCTAAATTACACCAACTTTGATACGTTCTACAATGCTTTGAATACAAATGACCAAGATTTCATTAAATTTCAGCCAGCAGGTGGAAATTAATTGTGGACAAAAGGTCCCCGTGATTGCTTATGCATCATTGAAACAAGTCAAAGTTCATCACTCAAAAGTAAAAGCTGTTGTTTTCCAAAGTGAGAGACGAGCACTTCTATCCCTGAAATTTCATCCGACTTTTGCTGAACACAGGATATGGTGAAAAGCAATTAACTTCTTTATAAGAAAACAGAACCAAACCTTCAGGGCTCCCGCGCCTATAAAAGCGGTCGAGTAAAGTTGTGTAAACTTGCTTTGAGCTCCTTCTTCTGTAATTGTCCCGCCGACCTGATGCAACAATTATCGTGATAATAATTCAAGAATACATCTCTCAAGCCTCCGCGCAAACTTCAATCAAGGAAGTTTCCAGTTAACCAACCTCAAGATGTGCAAACCAAATTCGACCTCACTTCGGTTTGTCCTCCTGTGCAAACCATCAAAACAACCAAAGTCGAGAGGATCAATTTCAAAACCAAAATCGGAGGGAACAATATTGAAACCAAAATCGGGGTAATAATTTCAATCAAGGACAAGTTTACCAACCCCAGATTAATCAACCCCCGACTTTTCAAGCTCCACCTTACCAAGCTCCCGCTCCAGCTCCTCCACACCAGGTGTGTCTAAATTCCGTATTTGATAACTACTCAAAGCTAATGACGCGATTATGCAAAATATGCAAAATCAAATGGCAAGATATAACGTACCTGATCACTCAAATTCGTATAATAGTTAATACCCGCATCTACTTCTGGGCCACGGTTTCTCTTCCAAGCAACACCATTGCTAACCGAAAGGTGATATGAAAGCAATCACTACCCGAAGCGGTGTTTCCTAAAATGGACCTCAAATTTCTTCTCTTCCTAAAAAAGATTGAAAATAAACCCTATGGGGGTTGAACAAAGGATACGGTATCAAACCAAGCACCGAAAACATCCAACCTCCGATGGTCCAAACTAAATGACCAAATTGGTGAGCCCGTTGTTGCTTCAAAGACTAAACCAACATTGCCTTATCCTTCAATGGGTGAGGACTAACAAAGAAAGGTCTGTGAAAAAGAACGATCTCTAGCTTCAAAATTTATGAGATTTTTCCGGATCTCCATTTCGAGAAGTTTCTGCGGAGCTCTCCTAGCACATCCCAAATATTCACAAAAATGTTAAGAAAACTCCACATGAATAAAAGATAAGATAAATTGATTTTACAAAGACACCCGTAAACGAAAATTGCTTCAAAGCGTTATCCTAAAAACGTTTCCTCCCGAGAACTTGGAGACCCGATAGATATCTTATACCGTGTTATTTTCCCGGAGATGAATGAATGCTTAGCCTGGCCGATTCATCGGTGCAAGCATCAACCTATATGCTCATCCTCCATTTGGAAAGAACTAAATCTCCCAGCTTTTGACCAAACCCGAATGATACTGAACTTGTCGACCAGAAACGATTTCTTTCTACCCAACCGTACGAACGTCCGAGGAATGTTTTCGTTAAAGTATGGAACGAATTTCTTTTCCTACTGATATTAATGTCGTTTGATTACGTTGCCAGATTATCCTCGGGTCCCCTAATCTTAGGAGACCTTTCTTGAGAACGGCAACTTGCCTTGATAGATGTTCACTGTGAACAAATACCCCTTATACATGAGACCAATCCGTGACCTCAAAGTTGGTGATACGTAGAGACTTTTCTCCTACAATAATCATTGAAATCGGTTAACCGATTCGATGTTATTGACATTGCATGTAGATGAGGTAAGATCAAGAAGTACAGAAATTTCTAAAAAGTGGCAATCCCACTTCCCCTTTGTGGACTTATGATCGAATCTCGCTCTCCATCTTTTCACGACCCTTTTCGGAAGAAGTGATTTTCTAATGGAAGATATCGATGCATTTCTTGAACACGATGATTCAATACCACCGGGTGTTGATGGCACCTATGATTCTGAGGGAGATACTGTTTACCTTGAAGAATTGTTAAGTATGATCAATAGTGAACCAAATCTCTCCCCGTCACCAGTTTGTGAAATTAATGTGCCTGAAAAAGAATTAAATCATACATTTGAAGATCCCCGACCTAGAACTCCAAAGACTTACCATCCATCATGAGTATCAACGTTACAAGAGGGTGATGACAATTATACCCGACATATTTGCTAAAAACTTGAAATATGAGGATAAAACCGCCCTGATCAAATGTTCTTAAGGTCACACAAACATGCCATAGCTTGGAAGATTTCTGATATTAAGGGGATAGATCCACAGTTTTGCACCCATAAGATTTTGATGGAAGAAAATGCCAAACTAGTAGTCTAACATCAGAGAAGGGTTAACCCCAAAATCCATGAGGTTATTAAGCAAGAAGTTATCAAACTTCTTAATGCCGGGTTAATTTACCCTATCTTTAACAGCAAGATATACAGGAAGTAGTAATGGTAAGGGCAAGGTAAGAGTGGTAAACATAGGGCGTACAACTACAAGCAGGGTGTAGAGGTAGGCAGGAGCGGAAGAGCAGCAAGAGGGGAGAAGTGAAGGTACAGAGAGAACAGTAGGAGGGGTGGGGGGGTCCAACAAGAGGGGGAGCAGTAGGAGGAGGTAGACAGAGGGAGGCCCCAGTCAGGAGAAAGGGTAGGCAGGGTGCAAAACAGGGAAAGGAAAAGTGGGGGGAACAGGGATAGAAAAAACAGAAGGGAGTAGGGTTATAGTCGGTAGTGGGTAAAGGGAGGAAAGAAAAGGGAGGAAAGAGAATAAGAAGGGTACAGGAACAAGGGCGAGGAGGTCAAGAAGCAGGGTGGTCCGAAACAAGGAGGGGAGTGGGAATTACAATAAATGAGGGTGCTAGGAAGAGAAATAGGTAAGAGGAGGGTGGGTGGTAGGGGGGTTCCGAAAGAGCAGAGATAGGGAAATAGAATAAAAGTAGAAAGAGAGCAAAGGGTCAGAGGGGTAATCAGAAGCAGATATAGAGGGGAGGAGAAACAAGGGACAGGAGAGGTGAAAAGAAGAAAATGTGAGGAACAGGGGAGTCAGGTAAAAGGAAAGAGGGGAGGGGAGGAAAAAGGGTAGGAAAGCAGACAGAAGTTTTAAGCAGCAGCGACCCAACAATCAGGTGAACAGTTCAAGGTAAAAAGACAAAAGGGACAAGGAGGTCAGAGGAAAAGGAGGAAAAGGACAAGTTATGGGAGAGGTCGAGTGAGTAAATAAGAAGGGTTGCAACAAAAAAAGTGTAGTGAGAGCAGAGAGAGGTAAGAGGGTAAGAGGGGCGACAAGGAAGGGGCAGTAAGGGAAGGAAGGAAAAACAAAAGTCGGCATACAGGGAAGAGAGCACGGGGGTGCAAAGACAGGAGAGGGGAGAAAGAAGGAATGATAGGAGACTATGTGGACAGGAAAAGAAGGGGAGTAAGTGGGGAAGAGAACAGGGAGGAAGTTATCAGAAGAGTAAGGGAGGGGAAGGGGGAAAGGAAGAGGAGACAGGGAAGGGGAAGAAGTCTGGAAAAGTGTAATCTTGATCGAGAATAAACAAGACGTACACGAAAAAAGTAACCCTGTTGTATTGATCGTGTGGCAGACAGTGCGTGTGTCTGTGAAGCAGTGTTTTGTTATGAGCAGGTCCGGGGTCCATGGAGTGGCAGGAAACAGACGGGACGAAAAGTGTGCAGTAGCGTGGGCATGTGGAAGGCCTTTATCCCGAGTGCATCAGAGAGAGTGTTAGTTGGGGCAAGGTAAAAGTACAAAAACATGAAGGTGTGGGGGAAAAACATAAATCAAAGTAAAGGACAAGAGATAAGTCAAGAAAGGACAAAGTAGGAGTGAGGAATAGAACAGGGTAACGGTAGAAGATGTGCCCCGGCAGCACGAACAGAAGGAAGAGGCTGAACGAGCATAAAAGATAGGGTTAAGAAATTCGGGAACGAGGGAGCAAACAGGGGGGTGGCATGAGGACATGAGAACAAGTAACAGGGCAGCAGGGCTAGGAGTTCAGTGCAGGTCTGAACAGAAGGTAGTAGAAGTTGAAGAACACAGTTGAGACATGGAACAGGGATTAAAAAATAAGGAGGGGAAATAATACGAGGAGGCAGTGCTGAGCTACACAAGTGGAAAGAAAGGAGAGAAGAGGGCAGGGGATAAGAGGGGTGGTGAAAGGCGAGTGGGAAGCCAAGGAATTAGGGTTTAGTCGGTTAAGAGAGTCGATAAGAGTTGGAGGAGAGGGAAGGAACAGAAGAGAAGGTGGAGTCTATAATAAAGCAGGACAGGCAAGGCACTAAGGTGTAGGACAGTGAGAGAGGAAAGGGAGAGAGGAGGGGGAAGTTAACAACAGTGATCAGCAAAGGGGTAGGAGAATAGAGAGAAAGGGTAGGACAGTAAGTCAGGAGTAGGGAAAAGTAGAGGAAAGTGAGTCGAAAGGAGAAGTAAGTGAGAGAGGGGAATAAAGTTGTGATAAAGTAAGAAGCAAGAGTACAAGAAACAGTAGAGAACAGGAGAGGAGACCAAGAGAGGGAGTGGAAAGAGGAAAAGTCTGAGAAGAAGACAAACGCAGAAAGATACAGGAGGAGGAGAGGGGCAGAGGTAGAGAGGAGGGAGGAGGGGAGAAAGGTGGTAAGGGAAAGTGGCAGGTAGGGGACAGGTAGGTGGTGGTCAGGAGAGAATAAGAAGAGGAGTATGGAGAAGGAGAAGGGGCAGAAAGAAGTGAAGGAAAAAAGTGAAGAGCAACAGGGGGCATACAGGGCAGGAGAATAATAGAGTTCCAGAAGGGAAAGGTGTAAGGGTAGCAGAAACTAAGACAGGGAAGTAGGTAGGAGAGGGGTAGCGCAAGAACAGGAAGAGAAGGAAGGAGAAGGTATTAAGAGGAGAGACAAGGCAGGGAAGAGAGGAAGTAGAGAGACGCAGGGCCAGGGTAAAAAGGGCAGGCAGAGTGGTGGAAAGGGAGCAGAGTGAATAGAGAGTGTAGGTAACACAGGAAGTAGGGAGGAAAAATCAGGCAGTCAGACGAGTCCAGGAGTAGATACCAGCGGAAGGTAAGGCAGTAGTGAAGGAGCAGGAAAGGAGGGGATAGGGAGGAATAAAAAAAATCGATCAGAGTCAAGGGGAAGTGGTGGCAGGAGTATGTTAGAAAGGTAGGGGCCGGTAAGGAAGCAAGGGGTGGGGAAAGAGAGACCAAAGGTAAAGGAAATCTCATAGATAAAGTGAAGAACCAGGCACAGGCAGTAAGGGAAGTAAGGAAGGAATAGAGATGAGAGAGGAAAGGGAGTCCTCAAGGAAAAGAAGTAGACGAAAACAGAAACATAGGGAGTAAAAGGTAACAGTTACAGAAAGTCAGTGGAAGGAAAACAGCAGGAAAAAAAAACAATCAGGGCTCGGGAAAGAGGTGGGGGCAGATAGTAAGGGCAGACATAAGGTGAGGAGGCAGAGAGCAGAGGTCGTACAGAAATAGGAAGGGGGGAGCAGGAGTGGTGGGGGGGGGGGAGAATCAGAAAAAGGAGGTAGGCAGGGAGACAAGGGAAGGGGAGGTTAGAAAGTTGAAGTAGGGAGGGCGCAAGGGAGGTTAGGGGCAGGGAAATAATAAGAAGTAAAGGAACCCGGGCATCAAAAGGAAGCAGGGTAGAATCATAGAAGTGTAAGGGACCAGGAAGGGAAGGGTAGATCGGGAGCAAAGTCAGAAAAAAAGGTAGAGTGGCAGAAGTTGGAAGGCAAAGGAGAGGAAGGACAAGGTAAAAAGGAATAGGTGAGGTAGGCAAGAGACAAGGGGGGTGGGGATACGAGATGGAGTAATAAAGAGAATAATGTTCCGAAGAAGCAATGTGGAGAAAAGTAAAAGGTTAGCAAAAGGAACCAGGAAAAGGCCAGTTAAGAAGGGAAGCAGGGGGGGAGAAGGGGCAGGGGTGGTTAACAGTAGGGCATGTGAGAGGAGGTCCCTCTGGGTAAGCCCTTTCAATTTGGTCCCTAAGTAAGGGGAGGCATAACCATGGTAAAAAATGAAGAAAATGAGTTAATACCCACTAGGTTTGGTTAACTGGGATGGAGAGTTTGTCATCGACTTCCCGAAACTCAATGATGTCCAACTCATAAAAACCCCCTTTCCCGTTGCCATTTTTGGATCAGATGCTTGGAAAGATTAGCCGGAAATGAATACTATTAACTTTTGACCGGATTCTTAGCTATTTATTCAGATCCCGATTGACCCACTGACTAGAAAAGACTAACCCGTCACCTGCCTTGTAACTTGACATTTTGCTATCGTCGTACGCAAAGCCATTTGTGTTATGCACTGTCACCAGGCAGCCCTGCACGTTCCAGACGGTGTATGGTTGCGATCTTTATCATGATATATTGAAAAAACCATGAAGTCTTCCAAGGATGATTCTCGGTCTTCGGAAATTTCTTTCTCAATCCATGGGCATTCCAATGTTAACAGAAATGCTCCAAATGGATTGAAGACACCAATCTTTGTGCTAAATTATGAAAAGTGCCACTTTATTTATTGTTAAGAAGGCATAGGTCCCCTACTTGCAACCAAATTTCTAATGTCCGAAATTGAGGTTGATAAGGCGAAAGTTGATGACATTTGCAAAATTGTGCCGAGTCATCCTCACTGACCGTGAAAGGAATTCGAAGTTTTCCGCTCGATTCACCGCCGGTACAACGGACGAATTAAATTCATGACTTTTCCAAATTTCCGCGCCCGGCTAACCCCACCTCCTTGAAAAAGAAACTCCGTTTATATTCTTGAAGGAATGCATCGAAGCATTCGAGACCCTTAAGTTGAAGTTGACCCAGGCTCCAATTCTAGTTGCCCCCGATTAGGATTTACCCTTTGAAATCATGTGCGATGCAAGTGATTTTTCTGTTGGGGCAGTCCTAGGGCAACGTAAGACCAAGCACTTCCAGCTGATTCACTATGAAAGCAAAACCATGACCGAGGCTCAAGCTCATTACAACTACAACGAAAAAGAATTACTTGCCGTAGTGTATGCTTTCGAGAAATCCGGCCAATCTATTGACTTGTCTAAAAGCAATGTGTATACGGACCATTCATCACTCAAGTACTGCTCTCTTAAGCAGGATGCTAAGCCAAGATTGCTCCGGTGGATTTTGCTGCTCCAAGAATTTGATGTCGTTATCCGTGATAAAAAAAGGAGCAGAAAATCTCGTCGCCGACCACCTTTCTAGACTTGAAAATCCCCATCAAAGTGAGCTCGAAAAAAAGGAAATTACGGAAACATTTCCTCTCGAGACAATTGGGTGGTACCTTTTCTTTGGTGATGATAATGCCCCCATGGTTTGGCCGATTTTGCAAACTACCATCGGGAATTTTATGATCAAAGGTATGTCATCTCAGCAGAAAAGAAAGTTTTTCAAAGACGTCAAACATTACTTTTGGGACGACCCCTTTTTGTTTAAGATATGTGCGGATCAAGTGATCCGGCGATGTGTGCATGGCAAGGAAGCTTTCGACATCCTCAAAGCCTGCCACAATGGATCCACGGGGGGGCATCATGGTGTAAATCTCACCACCAAAAAGGTCTTTGATGCCCGTTTCTTCTGGCCCATGATTTACAAAGATGCCCACGAGTTGGTTAAAAACTGCGACTCGTGCCAGCATCAAGGAAAAATTTCACAACGTGATGAGATGCCTCAGAATTCCATCTAAGTTTGTGAAATCTTTGACGTTTGGGGCATTGACTTCATGGGGCCATTCCCGTCTTCAAGTGGGAACAAATATATATACTCTGGGCCCATTACATGGTCAAAATGGGTTGAAGCAAAACCCGCTCCCCACCAATGCAGACCCGGTTGTATTGCGAAATTTTTCAAATCTCTCTTTCCCGAGCCAGATTGGGTGCTTCCATCGTGCAATCATAAGTGGATCGCGGAACCCATTTTTGCATATGACCAGTTTGGCCAAGGTCATGCTTAAATATGGAGTCATCCCATCGACTCTCTACAACCCTCCTAAACCCGCGTATCAACCCAACAAACAATGGGACAATATGAGTTATCCCAATCGTGGCTTGAAAAGAATTCTTGAAAGTGACCGAAAAAGCGAAAAATTGTGCCTCTTCTAGGTCCGGATAGAACTAGATGACGCACCTTTGGCCTTCCGCACACAGCTACAAAAACACCCATCGAGTGTACTCCATACAAGCTAGTGTATGGAAAGGCATGTCATCTGCCGATTTGAGCTTCGAGCACCAAAAGCCTAATGTACCATTTGGGCCTTGGAAGCCCGTATTGATGTCGCTATGGCCCATTCATCATGGGCCTGGGTATAAGTACTATTCGTCGGTCGGGTTCATGACCCGAGGTTGGACTATACGTCATCAGGGACCATTTATGTAACTTTTGGAAAGTTGAGGGACTTAAATGGTAATTGTGGGTTTTGTCTTTTTATGGTTGACTTTTGTTGACTGAGAATTGACCAAGAGTTGACCACAGCTTTGACTTTTTGACTTTTTGACTTTTCCTACTTTTGGCTTTGCATCTCTGGCTTCTTTTGTGCTCTTCCATTCCTCGTGTCTGTGTTTGCCCATTTTTGACGGTTTTCTTGTGATTTTTGATATATCCGTACTTGCACACACAAAACATAAAAACAAGCATATCTTTGCCATTTTTAGTCTGTTTAGGGTCATTTAGGGTCATTTTTGGTGTTAACGGATATGTGTATTTTACACTTATCACAATCCATGCTTATCCTTCTATCTTTTTTCTATTTTCTTCTAACTGTGTGATGTGAGGAGGTGTGCCTCTTCCAATTCTCGTATGCTCGTATTTTTTGTGGTTTATTTGTCCAGGATGTCCTGGATTTTGAAGCCTCTCGTGTTTGCAGTTTTTTGTCCTCCGATCACAAGAGCTTCACATCCTCAGCATTATTTGGGAATCCAATATCCAAATCTAATCGACTAACGTTTTATCTTTTGGCACACTTAATAAACGGCCTTAGATTTACGTAGGTACCCCTTTTAAAACATCGAGGACGATGTTTAGTTCTAGTATGGGGGGGGGGGATCTTCGATTTGATTGTTGCCTGCAGCCGTTGTTGTCACGTAATCCCGTTTTTACCACCAAAATTTTTGCAAAAATACAAAAAAAAATGAAAAAATTTAAAAATTTTCAAAAATAAATAAGTGTTTTGTCATAGTTTTGACTTTCCTAATGGGTAGAATGAGAATAAATTTTGACTCGATCGGGCGTGTTGAGCCCTAGCTTTGTCCCTTAACCATTTAATAAACGAAAGTTTATTAGGCTAAGCATTCGCGGATCCTTTTATTAGGGATTTTAAATTTGCGAAGAACGGAAAATGATAGTGTTATTTACAAGTAGGATGCTAAACAAGGATTATTTGGAAATCTTAAAAGCTTATAAGTGTAACTTGTCGCTTTTTCTCCCAGAAGCTCTTAACCTGACTAATAAACGTGCTTAATTTTGCTTTAACTTTAAACCGACATTTTCTAAAAAGAAGCTCTTTCGGAAACGAAAATATTCATCTTAGTTCAGCTTTATACTTGAGTTTCTAAATCGAAATTTTCTCTATTACGGAAAATATGTTGCAAAATATATAAAAAAAAATTGAAAAATAAAATAAATAATAAATGAAAAAATGAAAAAAATAAATGATGAAAAGTATAAACTGTGGGCTGATAAAGGTTTACTGCATCTTGCCGGCTCACAACCGATGTTGCAGTCTTCAAAACAAAGCCCATAGTGAGATAATAAATGCCAAAGTGCATTCTCAAGTATTATCAATAAGAATTCTCCGTTAGTTTACTTCATCTTGTCGGAGGCGTTACCGATGTTGAAGTCTTCATATAAGGCAGAGGACCGTCGTCAGACTAAGTCACTACATCTTGTCGGAGGCGTGGCCGATGTTGTAGTCATGTAAATGATGACGGTATTATAGTATAGCAATAAATGACTAATAAGGAAAATTTAATGGTTAAGATTTCTTTTTCTAAACTCAAGTATAATTTTGAACTAAGAATAACTTGCTCTAAGACTTCAAAAGTTGTTGGTTGCCGTCGGTAGATTATTTCGATTAAGTATTCTCCGTGGGGTGTCAAAAACCTAGGCACTTAGCTGATGAGGCTGGGACATTCCGAGAAGAAAGGTCGCTACATGGAATAATCGCACCAATGAGATCATTAAATTTTTGATGTTTGCGTGCTTTGAGTAATATTGTTTATTTAGCGGTAAATCTAAGAAATTCGGCCTAAAAGGGTGGAGTATCCCGCTATTACATTGCGAACATTCTCCTGTGGGGTCTCAACCTGATAACCTAAGTCGAACTCGGCTGGGATCTATCGAGAATATGCTGGTTGGTGGGTGATCTAGTCTTTTCCCCAGATTTCTTCAGAAATATCGTTATGCACATAAACTATACTACTTTCTAAAATTGTCGATCTAAATTTAACTTAAAATTAAGCACAATCACTCTAATTGAATAATTGTTGGGAGCGAAAAGTTGACAAGTCATAGTTATAAGTAGTGTTAGCATCTTTACTTGTACTTAACGGTGATTTCGTTTTTACGCTTAGCTTGGGACTAGTGAAAAATCGGGGACGATGAATTTATCCGTCAGGACATCCGTAGATTATTCTATGGGCGCTTCTCATTCTATGATCCCAGTGTTGATAAAATAAAGGAAGTCAAACAGGTAGTTAAGAAAAGAAAAAGGAAAATCCAAAAATATTAGGGATAGTTAGTGTACATATAAAAAATGGTGAAAACGGGACTTGTCGAAGCTATTGATTCTTTAGTTCCCCTTGACGAACACTTAGCTACTTTTCGAGGTTATTAGTCGAGGGGGATCGAGATTCTTAGTTTTCGTAAATGTTTACTTCATAACATTGCGTGAGGACACGGCAATACCTTAGTATGGGGGATTTTGGTATGTGCTTAATTACACATACCTTTTTCCATTAAAAACGGACTTAAATGACCAAAAACAGACAAAAACTGCCAAATATATGTTTGTTTTGCATTTGTATTATGCAGGAAACGGATATCACATAAAAGGACAAAAAACAAAGCCAAAATTGACAAAATTGGGCACGGAATGGAAGAGTGTGAAAAGACAAAACCAAATCGTAGCCAAAAAGTCAACCAAGTCAAAAGGTCAAACAGACAAAGTCAAGTCAACTCCGAGAAGCTGAATCAGAAAAGAATATAACTTGAGGGACTGAAATTACCAAATCCCAAAGTTATATTACAAGATAAAAAGACAAGGGTTAAAAATGCAATTTAAAGAAAATACAACTTTATGGGCAATTCTGCCAAGTCCCTAAAGTTGTATCACAAAAGGACTGACTTTGCAATGAAGAAATACACAATGAGGGGTTAAACCTGTCAACCCCTGAAAGCTATGTAGGATCGACGTACTCTAATATGCTGAACCTTTAACTTGTAAATGATATTACTACCTTGAATAAATCCAAGTCCCCTCTTCCCCAAAATCAAACCAGATGAACCCTAACCCTAACCCATTTTCCTGCCCAAGCTCAAACCCCCACTACAGGTCACGGGTTACCTTTCCCTATCCTGAAAACACTCAATCACCAAGGTTTACCCAGGTAAAACATCACCCCCACCTCTACTAAACCCCCATTGCCAAGTTGGCAATCTCACATTGTTCAAAGCACAAATTTAATGGCTGAGATGATTTTTAAAGAAGCACAAGTTGATATTAAGGGTCTAGATAAGAGTTTGGGTTCCCTCTCACACCGCAAAAGCATCTCAGCTCTCTCTCACAAAGAAAGCACATGTTGAAGACCAAAGATGAAGGATTGAAGAACCCTAGAAGGCTGATGGCTATATAAAGAAGGGTCAAGACACCAAAGAATGATGGAGAAGTTTTTTGAATTAGTGTAATTTTTTGTTTTTAAATTTTCAAGTGTTAATTTTCAATTTTTAAGTTAATTTTCTTCAGCATTGTATCAAAAGCTCAAGTTCTTAATAAAAGTCAAGTTTTCAGTTTAAATTCAAAGTGCAATTTGCATTATTACCTGTTGTTTGTTCAAATAAAAAATCACAAAAAATATACCTCAGCTTAAATTTTTGGAGATTAAGCCGGCAATGGATGGGCTTATGAACTTACCAGCTTGTTAAACACAAGCTGGAGCTTAGTAGAAAAAGCTCTTTTGAGCCCTTGTTAACCCTGTTTGTGCAAGGGGCTTGTAAGTCCCTCATTTTCCAATTTCAGCCTACTCAACTGTAGCATTGCTTAATAGAGGTTATTCTGCTGCATTAATCTTATTTCTTATTAGTTTTCTTATTTAAGTTGTTTCTTATCATTAGAACCTTAAAAATTGTTTTTAATTTCTTGTTGCATATTTTTTTTATTTCTGTCTTAATATAGCTCATCACTGTCCATTTCTAGTTTGCTTATTGTAACTGCTTATTTCCTTATTCTAAACTGCTCATTAGATTCATAATAAGCCATATAATATCTGGTATTAAGGAGTTCTTAACTGAAAATAAGTATTTGAAGCTCAATATTTCCATTTCTGTCCTAAAGGGGTGTTTGGGATAAAGGTTAAAATGGGTAAATTTGGGTAATGTTGTGGGTTTGAGGTCTCCATATCCAGTGTCTATAAGCTAATTAAGGTTTAATAAATCTAGTTTTCTCATAGTTTTTATTGTGTTCTCGCAAACTTCATTAGTTAAGATTTGTATAGCTTGTTGTTCAAAACTGTGTTAAGTAGAGTATATTAATTTGCTTATTTAGTTAATTAAAATTTAGATAGCTTTAAACCCCTCGAATTTCAAGTTCATTTGTAAGTATTGACATTGCCAATTAGCTATAGGCTAAGAGTGCCTGCATTTGTGGTTTTGGTTTAGCAATTGCTCTGTCGTAGTAACCTCACAGCTTCATAAGTCACTTTTTCAAGCTAAATTTAGACAAGCTTTATTAGTTGCTAAGGTTTGCACTTGAGAGAATAAGCTTGCTAGATAGTATACTCATTGTTTTAGTTAAGTGTTTAGTTTAAAAAGTTTTTTTATAGCCTTAACTCATGGTCTGCATTAAGTCATTTGCCCTTTGCAAATTACTAGAACAAGCTCCCCTCGATGCAAAAGCTGATTTATCTGCTTCTTTTGTTTTGAGCTGCATGTTTGCTCTACGATTCCTTCTTTTGACTTTCTATTTGGAAGCTCATAAGTTGCTCTATAAGCTCATATAGGCCATTAACCTTAAAAAGTTCTTTTTGGTGCCTTATTTTAGCCACTGATGTGCCCTTTTGGGCTGTTTTAGGCTCATAATTTTTGGTCTTAAGTGCTTATTTCATTTCCTTAGCTTTGTGCTATCTGATTTTGCTTATTTCTTGTGTATTAGTGCTTACTAGGTCTAGTTAACAAGTTTTCTTAAGCTCATTGTCACCTTACTTAGCTTAGTTTGGCCTTTTAAAGCTTTTTCATCTTAAAGGTACTGTTGGCAGGATTAACTTTTAGTTAACACTGCCCCTTTTAATTGCTTATTTTTTTTAGCTTATTAGTTGTTCAAAATAATTTTAGTTTGCTTTTTCTTATTCTCTTTTATGTCCTCTTTTCCTTTTTCTAGCTTATAGGTCTTTAACTGTTTGTCTGGTGGCTTAAAATTAAGCCCAAAGTAGTCACTTTGTCTGATTTGTATCTATTTCTTTTGTCAGTAGCTTATTTTTCCTTTTTAGGCTTATTTTCTCATTAGGTCTTGCTTATTTTAACCTGAATTTGCTTTTTACACTTAGCTAGGTTCAAGTTTGTAGCTAGGTTTCCTTTTTAAGCTTTTTCAAACCCAAAAAAAAAGAAAAAAAAATAAGCCATTTGGCTTAAATTAGCTTGCTGTCTGTCTTAAAGTGCTTATTTCTCAGCTTTTTAGTTAGTTTTAAAAATAGTCATAGTTATAAAAAATGCTTATCTTCATGTGTTTAATAAGAGTGTGTAAAAAATTTTGAATTTTAAAAAATTCACTGTTAACTAATTCCAAAAAAAAAGGGAGGTCCAGGACTCGAACTGCGACCTCCCTAAAACACACACCCTACCTTACGCCTTGCTCCTTGGGTCTTTTTCAGTTAAGAGTCTACACTATTTAATTAATAAACACATTTAGTCCAATAAGCTTTCAGCCCTTTTGGGCTTTTTCCTGGCTTATTCAAATAAGCTGGGAACCTCGTCTTAATTTTCATAGATTCTGCTAGCTTCAAAGTATTTTATGTAATTTTTTTAGATTTTTATATTAACTGTTAGTATTTTTTATAATTTAATTTCATTTAAAACTTAAAAAATTCATAAAAAAAATAATAATAATATTATCAGAAAATATAAATATACTTTTTTTAAAAATATGTTCTTTTTTTTATATTAGTTTCTAGGAAATTGTAAAGAGTTCGTAGGGTCAGTTTTCATACAAATTTATTTTTGAAATAGAACGTGATTTCGTTCCCGTTTTTTGTTTTGACTCGTTTTTTGTCTTAAAAATCTCCGTTTTCGACTAGTTTTTTTTTAAACTTCGTTTTTAGTCAAGTAGAACCCTTTTTTGAGTTGAAAAATGTTACTCGGATTTAAAATTGTGTAATTTAGGTTTTTGACCCTCGTTTTTCGTACCCGTTTTAGGTTTTAAGTTATATTGCTTTCGTTTTTAGGTTCTATTTAAGCGTTTTTGAATATTTTAACTCGTGATATAGAAAACAAATATGAGCTTGTTATAATTCATAACATCGATTATCTATTCGTCATTCGTTTTTGCAAGTGCACACATCGTTGGGGGTATCTTTACGAACCGAGATTCATACTTCCGGATTCATAGTTATTTTATTTGTGTGAATTCTTAAACCCAATCCTTGGCTGAAGGTTTATTGGTTGTTAGTGTTGCTTATATTGTATTTATTATATATTATTGTATTTATTGACAATCAATTTTGGCGCCGCTGCGGGTGGCTGTGAAACGAATTATTCTTACGTTGAAAATTGTGTTTGTTTTTGTGAATATCTCTTTTATTTTATATAATTATAACAAATTAAATGTTTCTTTTTTTTAGGTATTTATTTATAATTACAAGAAAACAACCTAAAAAAATATAATTAACTTTTTCGCTTAATCAAAAATATAATTCATCTATCATTTAATACTTTCACGAATGTGTACTACCTCCGGTTCCAGATGAAGTGTCCATTTTGACTCCTTTTGTATTCTTTTTGCATGCAACTGTGACCTTAAATAGTATTTTTCTATTATATAATGCTTATGAAAATTATACCAATAAAAAATACATTCGGAAACTCTATCCATTTTATATTTGCATTGAGTATCATATACCTATAAGAAGAAATAATTAAGGTCAAAGTTGGAGAAAAAGACTTTAAATAAGTCAAAAATAGGACACTTATTATGGGACGGTGGAAGTTAATACTTTAGTTGAAAGTATTTATGTTGTGATTTTTATTTTGTTTGATTAAGAAAATGTTTTTTTATTTTTGGGTTGTTTGTATTCTATAATTATATACTAAATAGAAATGAAAAATATTTTTGTATTTTTATAAAATAAAGAGATATACAAAACATTCAAACACAATTTTTTTTTCAAAAAACGTAACGATAATTTCGTTATTCCACAGCCTCCCCGGCAGCGGCCGCCACAAAAATTGTTTCGTCACAATATATTTTTATATATTTATAAATACTATAAGCAAACTATCAACCAATTACCTTTAGCCAAGGATTGGTTAAGAATTTACAAAATAAAATATATATGTGTCTGGAAGAATGATTCTCGGGTCGTTATGTCCCAACGAGGTGTGCAATTGAAAATCGAATGACGAGTTGATAATTGATGTTCTGATTTACAAAGATCATGATTGGTTTTCTTAATTATACGAGTCTAAATATGCTCAAAACGAATTAAATAGAAACCTACAAACGAAAGGCTATTATAACTAAAAACCTAAACGGGTACGAAAAACATGAGAGTTGTGTAAAACCTTAAATGACACAATATTTTAATCTTCATGTGAGGAGAATTTTTAAACTACAAAATTAGATTCTTATTGGAACTAAAAACGAATACATTAGTTTAAAAAAAATAGATCGAAAACGGAGTTAGTTCAAGACAAAAAACGAGTCAAACAAAATACGGGAACGAATACTGTTCTTTAAAAAATTAATTTTTGTATAAAAAATGACCCTACGAATTCTTTTAACAATTTTCCTAGAAATATGTGAGTAAAAAGAAATTTTTTTAAAAAATAGTTTATATTTTTTCTGATAATTATTTTATTTTTTATGAATTTTTTAAGGTTTTTAAAATGAAATTAAATTATTAATAATATACTAAAACGTTAATATAAAAATCATGAAAAAATACATAAAATACCTTGAAGCTTGAGAATCTATGATACTTTAAGCGGAGGTTCCCCAGGCTTATTTGAAATAGCCAGGGAAAATGGGCCCAAAAGGGCGGATGTGAAGCTTATTGGACTAAAATTGTTTATTAATTAAATAGTGTAGACTCTTAACTGAAAAAGACCCAAGGGCAAGCGGTAAGTAGGGTGTGTGTTGTGAGGGAGGTCGCAGGTTCGAGTCCTGGACCTCTCTTTTTTGGATTGTTTACTCAGTGATTTTTAAAATTCATATTTGTTACACACTCTTATTAACACACTTGAAGATAAGCAATTTTTATAACATGACCTATTTTAAAACTAACTAAAAAGAGAGATATTAAGCACTTTAAGAAGACAGCAAGCTAATTTAAGCCAAATGGCTTCTTTTTTTTGGGTTTGAAAAAGCTTAAAAAGGAAACCTAGCTACAAACTTGAACCTAGCTAAGTGTAAAAAAGCCTAATTCAGGTTTAAATAAGCAGGAACCTAATGAGAATTTAGACCTAAAAGGAAAAAATAAGCTTTACTGACAAAAGAAATAGATACAAATCAGACAAATGCACTACTTTTGGGCTTAATTTTAAGCCACCTGTCAAACAATTAAAGACTATTAAGCTAGAATAAAAGAAAAGAGGGACATAAAAGAGAATATGGGAAAAAGCAACTTAAAATTATCTTTGACACTACTATTAAGCTATAAGAAAAATAAGCAATTAAAAGGCGGCAGGGTTAACTAAAAGTTAATCCTGCCAACGTACCTTTAAGATGAAATAGCTTTTTATAAAGGCATAAACATACTGCTAAGTAAGGTGACAATGAGCTTAAAGAAACATTGTCTAAAAACTAGACTATAGTAGCACTAATACACAAGAAATAAGCAAAATCAGATAGCACAAAGCTAAGGAAATGAAAGATGCACGTAAGTCCAAATATTATGAGCCTAATCAGCCCAAAAGGGCACTTCAGGGTTAAAATTAAGCACCAAATAAGACTTTTTAAGGTTAATGGCCTATATGAGCTTATTGAGCAACTTATGTGCTTCCAATTAATAAGTCAATAGATAGAATCTTTAGAGCTAAAATCAGCTCAAAAAAAGAAAGCTGATACAATCTAGCTTTTTGCATCAGGGAGCCTTGGTTATGTTATTTGCAAAGGCATTAAGACTTTATGCTGTCCTTGAGTTAAGCTAGTAAAATAATTTTTTAACTAAAAATGAACTAAATCAGAATTGAGTTATACCTATCTAGCTAGCTTATTTTCAGTGCAACAATTAGCAGCTAATATAGCTTGTCGATAATTTAGCTTGAATAATAAAGTGACTTTTCATGAAGTTGTTGGTCTACTATGTACCGAGCATATTGCTAAACCAAACCACAAAGGCAGGCACTCTTAGCCTATAGCTAATGCATTGATAGAATACTTAAAAATGAACTGACATTGAGGTTTTTTTTTTTGTTTTTTAAAGCTATATCCTAAATTAATTAACAAAAATAAGCAAATTTAATTACTCTAAATTAACACAGTTTGGACAATAGCTATACAATCTTAAATATTGAATGTTCTAACTATAAAAACTTGTGAAAAACTGATTTTTCTACCTTAATTTAGCATATAGAAAACGATTCATTGGTGACTCAACCCACAGCATTACCCAAATTTACCCATTTTAACCTTTATCCCAAACACCCCTTTAGGACAGAAATGGAAATATTGAGCTTCAGATTACTTAATTTTCTGTTAAGTACTTCCTTATTACAAGATAGTATATGGTCTTGTTATGATTCTAATGAGCAGTTTAGGATAAGGAAAATAAGCAAGTTGCAATAGCCAACTAAAAATGGACTGTGATGAGCTATATTAGACAGGAAATAAATAAAATATGCAACAAGAAATTAAAACAATTTTTAAGGTCTAATGTTAAGAAACAACTTAAATAAGATAACTAAATAAGAAATAAGATTAATGCAGAGCAGAATAACCTCTATTAAGCCAATGCTACATGTTGAGTAGGGCTGTGAAATTGGAAATATGAAGGGACTTACAAGCCCCTTGCAAAACCAGGGTTAACAAAGGGCTCAAAGAGCTTTTCTATTATGCTCCTTGCTTGTGTTTAACCTAGCTGGGTAAGTTCATAAGCCCATACATTGCCGGGTTTTCTTCCAAAAAATTTAACTGAGGGGTATATTTTTTGTGATTTTTTTTATTGGAACAAACAACAGGTGAATTAATGCAAAATTGCACTTTGAATTTAAATGAAAACTTGATTTTTCTTTAAGATCTTGAGCTCTTTGATACAATGCTGAAGATAAATTAACTTTAAAATTAAATTAACTTGAAAATTTTAAAACTAAAAATTACCTAGATTCAAAAACTATACTCCTCTTTCTGTGTCTTGACCTCATTCTTTATATAGCACATCAGCCCTTTAGGTTCCTTCAATCCTTTCATCTTTGGTCTTTCAACAATTGTGCTTTCTTTGTGAGAGTGAGATGAGATGCTTTTGTGCTTGGACGGGAAACCCAACTCCTGTATCTTGAACCTTATATCAACTTGTGCTTCTTTAAAAAAAAATTCATCTCAGCCTTTACAATTTGTGCTTTGACAATGTGAGGATTGCCAACTTGGCATTATGGGGGTTTAGTAGAGGTGGGGGTGATGTTTTACCTGGGTAAACCTTGGTGATTGAGTGTTTTCAGGATAGGGAAAGGTAACCCGTGACCTGTAGTGGGGGTTTGAGCTTGGGCAGGAAAATGGGTTAGGGTTAGGGTTCATCTGGTTTCGATTTTTGGGGAAGAGGGGAGAAGTTTGGCGTTTTGGCAATGTTGGCCCCTCACTCTTATAAGAGTAGTTGCAAATCCAGTCCTTGTGGTGGAAAGATAATGGGGGTTTGGCAAGTCAGCCCCCTCAAAGTTATAATTTATATTGCAAAACTAGTCCTTGAATAATACAAGTTTAGGGGGTTGGCAGGAATGCCTCCTAAAGTTGTATTTCACTTATATTGCAATTTTTTGGTATAATAAGCTTTTAGCTCATTATCTTTGGGCTGACCCGGCCCAATAAATTAGGCCCGGGTTGGTTTTCTCGAACCGGACTTGGTCTCGGTTTTGACTTTCGGAGTTGACATTGACTTTGACTTTTTCGGCTTTGACTGTTGACTTTGACTGGTTGACTTTTCTGTTGACTTTTTGACTTCGTCATCTAACACTTTTCCATTCCGTGCTTGGTTTTGTCGTTTTTGGCTTTGTTTTTCGTCTTTTTGTGTGATATCCGTTTCCTGCACAACACAAATGCAAAACAAACATATATTTGGCAGTTTTCGTCTGTTTTTGGTCATTTAGGCTCGTTTTATTGGACATAAAATATGTGTAATTAAGCACATATTAAAATCCCCCATACTAAGATATTGCCGTGTCCTCACGCAATGTTATGAAGTAAACACTTAAGAAGACCAAGAATCTCGATCCCCCTCGACTAATAACCTCGAAAAGTAGCTAAGTGTTCGTCAAGGGGAACTAAAGAATCAATAGCTTCGACAAGTCCCGTTTTCACCATTTTTATATTTACACTAACTATCCCTAATATTTTTGGATTTTCCTTTTTCTTTTCTTAACTAACATGTTTGACTTCCTTTATTTTATCAACACTGGGATCATAGAATGAGAAGCGCCCATAGAATGATCTACGGATGTCCGAATGGATAAATTCATCGTCCCCGATTTTTCACTAGTCCCAAACTAAGTGTGAAAACGAAATCACTGTTAAGTACAAGTAAAGATGCTAACACTACTTATAACTATGACTTGTCAACTTTTCGCTCCCAACAATTATTCAATTAGTGTGATTGTGCTTAATTTTAAGTTAAATTTAGATCGACAATTTTAGAAAGTAGTATAGTTTATGTGCATAACGATATTTCTGAAGAAATCTGGGGAAAAGACTAGATCACCCACCAACCAGCATATTCTCGATAGATCCCAGCCGAGTTCGACTTAGGTTATCAGGTTGAGACCCCACAGGAGAATGTTCGCAATGTAATAGCGGGATACTCCATCCTTTTAGGCCGAATTTCTTAGATTTACCGCTAAATAAATAATACTACTCAAAGCACGCAAACATCAAAAATTTAATGATCTCATTGGTGAGACTATTCCATGTAGCGACCTTTCTTCTCGGAACGTCCCAGCCTCATCAGCTAAGTGCCCAGGTTTTTGACACCCCAGCGGAGAATACTTAATCGAAATAATCTACCGACGGCAACCAACAACTTTTGAAGTCTTAAAGCAAGTTATTCTTAGTTCAAAATTATACTTGAGTTTAGAAAAAGAAATCTTAACCATTAAATTTTCATTTATTGCTATATATTATACTACAACACCGTCATCATTTACATGACTACAACATCGGTCACGCCTCCGACAAGATGTAGTGACTTAGTTTGACAACGGTTTTTTATTGATAACACTTAAGAATGCACTTTGGTATTTATTATCTCACTATGGGCTTTGTTTTGAAGACTGCAACATCGGTTGTGAGCCGGCAAGATGCAGTAAACCTTTATCAGCCCCCAGTTTTCATTATTTATTTATTTTATTTTTTTTTTCATTTTTTCTATATATATATATATATATATATATATATTTTCTTTTCATTTTGCAACATATTTTTCGTAATAGAGAAAATTTCATTTTAGAAACTCAAGTATAAAGCTGAACTAAGATGAATATTTTTGTTTCCGAAAGAGCTTCTTTTTAGAAAATGTCGGTTTAAAGTTAAAGCAAAATTAAGCACGTTTATTAGTCAGGTTAAAAGCTTCTGGGAGAAAAAGCGACAAGTTATACTTATAAGCTTTTAAAATTTCCAAATAATCCTTGTTTAGCATCCTACTTGTAAATAACACTATCATTTTTCGTTCTTCGCAAATTTAAAATCCCTATTAAAAGGATCCGCGAATGCTTAGCCTAATAAACTTTCGTTTATTACATGGTTACGGGACAAAGCTAGGGCTCAACATGCCCGACCGAGTCAAAATTTATTTACATTCTACCCATCGGGAAAGTTAAAACTATGACAAAACACTTATTTTATTTTTGAAAATTTTGAAAATTTTGAAAATTTTGAAATTTTTTTGAAATTTTGGTGGAAAAAACGGGATTACGTGATAACAACGGCTGCAGGTAAAATCAAATCGAAGATTCCCCCCATACTAGAACTAACATCGTCCTCGATGTTTTAAAGGGGTACCTACGTAAATCTAAGGCCGTTTATTAGGTGTGCCAAAAGATAAAACGTT
>BQNB010085933.1:0-28328 GCA_026074375.1 Tanacetum coccineum
TTCAAACACTTTCGCACAAAAGCACAAGGTCGACAATATAGACCATCAACCGGTTCTCCACAAGTTATACAATTATGAGGGGGTCGTTGAGACAAGTTGGGTACGGGAACAAGAATCTTGTCTTCAAGATTCCCTTTTGAACAACCACAGTTTCTAGTGTACAAAGCTCCACAAGACGAGCATTCTTTAATCGAGAAGAGGGGGTTCAAACGATAATCGAGTGATGCCATAAGAATTAAACAATATAGAGGGTTAAGAAAAGAATTAAATGGATATGAAGAAAAAGAAGATTATTATTGGTTTTTCACAAGTTTATTCACAATCTAATTTTAACGGACAATGAAATAGACAACTTGAACCAAATAATCAAACTTACTAGCCGTAGCTCTTAAAAATTTTACTTTTTAAGGTGAGCCGTATATCACAAGTGACACAAAAGGCAAGTTTTTAAATCTTTTATTCGAGTTGGGAACTTATTATGGATAATACCTCGATTGAAGGTATTATTTGTTGGTGTTCTTTTACCAACTTTGTAACTTTTTAAATTCACAAATTAACTAGAAAAGAGCAAATATTTTTGTATTTTTGTTTTTAATCTTCTACTTATATTAAAAAGAAAAGAAAATTATTTTTTACTTTTTTTTTTTGATTTTCTTAAAAGCGTAACTTTCGAAGACGAAAGGTTCTCCAAATTACGATCAACAAACTTCAAACGAAAGAATCTTAATCACAAATCCCCGGCAGCGGCGCCAAAAATTGATTCGTAGTAAACCAACACACGTAATAAAATATATAATATGATAGAAAATTACCAAATTACCCTTGAGGACAAAGGTAAAAAGGAAAATCTTCAAATATATATATAATATAATACGTATATTAACCGGGAAGTATGATTCCCGGGTCGTTATTCCCCAACGATTTGTGAAATTGAAACCACGTTTGTTGTTCGGACAATGATTTGAATTGAAAACAAAGATTGATTTGATTATCTACTTCTACAAGTTAAAATAAGCAAATGAAAACAATTAAGCACGAAAACAAATAACGGGAAATCAAACTTTAACTAAAAATGTAAAACGGGAACCCTAAATGGCAATTAAAAACCCTAAATTTCTAAAATTAAACCTAAATTGATTTTTTTTCTTTTTAAATAGACTCTAATTGACTAAAAAGCAAGTTTAAAGAAAACTAGAACAAAAACAGAGTTGAAATGAGCTTAAAATCACGAAAAACGTAAACGGGAACGAATCTCGTTCTTTAAAAAATGAAATTTTGCAATTTTAACCCTACGAAAGTAAAACTAATTTTCCTAGATAAAAAATAATAAAAGAAAATTTTAGAAAAAAGAAATTATTTTTTTTGATTATTTTTGTATTTTTTATGATTTTTTTAAAGTTTTAAACTAAATTAAATGTTTAAAAATAACAAACGATAATAAAAAATTACGAAAAATTACCAAACAGTCCTCAAAGTGATGAGAATCCTAGGAAAAATAAGCTTGTGGTCACAGCTTATCGAATAAGCTACGAAATAAGCTTAAACAGCTTATTAAGCTTAAAAGGGATAAATTAGTACAAATATTTAATTTTGCATTTCTATAACGAAAAAGACCCCAGGGCATAATGGTAGTGAGGTGTGGTGTGTGTTGTTATAAAAGGGTAGAGGGTATTGAGGTCGGGGTTTCGAGCCTTGCTCACCCCCGATTTCCACCTTCCCTTTTTTTTATTTTTTTGGAAAACTTATAAAAGCAAAGTTATAGATAAGCTAAAATTAAGCATTTTTAATAAAAGAAACTTTTTATGAAAAGCCCTAAATAAGCTAGAAATGCTTAATTAACCTGACATAAGTAACTAACTTGTTATTTTTGGCTTTTTCAAATATTTAAGAACTATAAAGCTAACAAAAAGCTATATTAATGAAACAAAAAGCTATTAATATACTAAGACTAACCTAATGAGCTAAACTTAATAGAAATAAGCACAGAGATATAAGCCTTAAGCTTAAAATCTAAATAAGCTTTTAAGAGGAAATTTAACCAAACAGCCCTAATGGCTATCTTTGAGCTTGAATTCCTATAAGCTAGTGGAAACTTAATGCTTAAAGCTTAACAACTTCTTAAAGTGCAGCTAAAAATCTACTTAAAACAATAAGCAAAACATATTTTGAAATCTAATTAAGCAACTAAAAAGTACTAGGAAAAAGCTAAAGGCTACTGACTTAGTCACCTTTGGTTTAACTGAAAAGAACTAGAATAAGCTTACAATGACTTAATAAGCTAAGAACTAATTTAAACTATCCTAATAAGCTAATTTAAGAACAAATTAAGCTAAAGTTTAAGAAAATAAGCTATAAAAACTGAAATAAGCACTTAGCAAAACCTGAGACCCAAACAGTCCCTACAGGGATCTTTGAGCTTATTTTTAGATAAGCTCTTGGATCCTTGTGGGGAAATGGCTTATGCAAGCTTATTCTACAACTAATAAGCTTCCAAAAACAACTTTTGGAACAAGGTTTGAAAATCAAAAGCTAAATGAAAATGCTGAATGAAAAAGGGTGTGAAGACATAATGCAATATTTTTGGATTTTTAAAGGTTTTATGAAAAGAAAATTAACAACTTTTTAGCTTAAAAACAGATAAGCAAATTAACTTTTTTTACTAAATTAAGCCTTAACCTATCTACTTCAACCTAAGATCTATTTGTACTTAAAATTCCAAGAGCTGAAAAGATTTTTTACTTATTGAAAATTAAGCTAGAAGTTAGTTGTTTTTAAAGATACAAACTCTGATAACGTTGGCATGCATATAGACCAAAACCTAAATCCTCTTTATGCAGACTTATTAGGCTAAATCTAGTTCCTATTTGACACCAAACTAAGAGAATATAAAGTGATGACAGAAGCTAGACATGAATTAAGCTAATAATGCAAAGTGATACTTGACAGATTATGACCCTATGAATACTTAACTCACTAAAACTGAATTAACCCTATTCTGACTTATGATACTAGGTTAAACAAACCTAAATGAAGTTTATAAAAAGCAAACACAAGGCAACGGACCAAATGGCCAACAACAGTATTAACTTGTGGTTAATACTGTTGTGCCAAACACTCCTTTAACTAGACTAAAAACCATATTAGCTTATGAAAATGAAATTAAGAGCTTAAATCCTAAATACCATATAGCAAATAGCTTATGACAATCCTAATGAACTTATATTAATAAGAAAATAAGCCAGAAACAAAGAACTAAGAACTATGCTAATATTTTTTTAGTTTTTGACAGTTTTATGAATTAAACTAAGAAATCTAAGATCTAAGCTATAAAACTAAAAACAGATTCCAAACATAATTAATAAGAGCACAAATAGACAGAATTAAGCACAATAACTAGACTATAGCAAAATTATAAGCATATGCAAAATTGAATGCTAAGATTACTTGAAATTTAAATGGGAACTTACGAAAAGCCTTAGCTAAACAAAAGGCAATAGAGCACCAAAAGAGCTTTCAACAGCTCTACTATTACAAGATAAAGCTTAGTAGGGTGCAATAAGCTCTTCCATTGTAAGCTTATCATCCAAAAGCTCAAATTCCATTTAGCAAGGGTATTTGACTGATTTTAAGAGTTTAAATAGATTAGATGCTTATTATGAGCTCAATTTGAGCTTAGAGACTCAAAGAGCTTGTATGAGCTTATTAGGAGCTTTTGGAATAGTGACTGAAAAACATTTGAAAATGATAAGAGCTTATGATAGATTGAATAAAAGAACACTAGATTTCATTAACTTGGAAATTGATTACAATCTTTTGAAAGGGAATTACAATAACTGAATTTAAAAATTACAAAAGCTAAAGTTTAAAAGCTAAAAAAATACATAAGCTAAATTTTTAAAAGCTAAAACTAGATAATCCGTGTGTGTGAATGTGAGGGCTATTTATAGCCTTCAGAGAAGCTTCTAGGTCCTGGAGGTTGTTAGATGCTCCCATAAATCCCTGCCCTTGAATCTTGTCAACATTGATCTCTCTAATTCTTGCCTTTGATCACTTTTGTGAGCAACAAACGGATTGACCAACGTGCATTCCGTAATGACCAGAAGCCATGTGCTTCTTTTTCAAGTCTTTTAGTACAAAATACTAGTCCTTGGTGTGTTTCCTTCATTGTACGCGTGTCATTCCCTTTTGGGTTTCCACCAATGAGAGCATTTCTTGACGTATAACTCTGCCATGGTGTACTTAATCCCTTTAATTGTCTCTCCACATGGCCAATTTTGATTTGCCCTTTGGTTTTAACTCAGGGTAAATCGAAGAAGAAGATAAATAGTAACAACCAATTTTCGCGCCTAAAAAAAACTCGTATAAAAAAGGTGTTTGACTTTTCTTTTGACCCGGGTTTATATAAAGGGTTTGGGCCGTGGGTGCATTGGATTGGGCTTAGGCTTGGTTTTAATAAAAAAGTTAACGGGTGTTAACTCTTATAATAAAAGAGTTAACACCGTTAGGGTTTAAGGACCATTTTTGCAATTGGTTTTAACTTTGAGAGACTGATTGGAAATATGGGGTTTTGTCTTTTGTGTGTTGACCAGGTTGAATTGTGGTTGACCGTTGATAGCATTCTCGCCTCACCGGCTTTTACACCCCTCATCCGTTTCCCGTATCCGTGATGATCCGTTTTTGACCATTTTCTTAAATTTTTGCAATATCCGTACCTACACAATCCAAAATACAAAACAACAAATATTCAAGCAGTAAAGCACAAGTTTTGTCTTTAGGGCCAGTTTTGATATAAAAACAATATATTTTTCTCACATATCAAATTCCACAAACGAACGATTGGCGGCTATCCTCACGCAATATTATATGCTCCATAACCAAATACCTCATAACCTTCCCAAACTAAATTTTTGAAAAGTAGCAAAGACTTTTGTGGAGGGAGTTAAGAAATCACAAGTTATAAAACACCCTAATTTTCCATTTTTATAAAACTTTTTCATTTTTTTTAACTAAGGATATTTTGACTTTTATTATTTTCATAACCATTAAGGATCATAGAACAAGATGCATTTCGATCCGAGAATGCCCCAAAAAGGATAAATTCATCATTCCCGACTTTTCACTTACTCCATACCAAGCTTAAAACGAAATCACAGCTAAATATCAGTAAAATGCTAACACTACTCATATTTGCAACTTGTGAACTTTTCACTCCCGACATTTATTATATCTTAAGTGAGTCTGCTATTATGAATTTCAACCATGGATCAACGTTTTTATAAAATACTATGCTCACTCCAACCCAAGAATAAGAGTTGAAAAAAAGGCATACTACCCCATACCTAACCCCATTCGTAGATATACTACCCCATACTAAAATCAAACTTGTCCCTCAATGTTTCCTATCCCTAAGAACTTTAAAAAACCTCATACTAGAACTCAGAAAGGTCGAATGCATAACTCAAGCCTGAAGACAGTATCACAACAAATCTTTAGCCGTTTATTAAGTGTGCTAAAAGATAAATGATAATAATCTTAAGGATATCGGATTTCCCCAAACTAATGGCAAGCAAAGGCTAGGAAGCTCAAAAAATCTCGAGTGACCGGGAAAAAAACAAAACACCCGAAACACGAGTGGACTTCAAAATATTTGGGTTAATCCTGCAAATAATCACAAGTACAAACACAACAAGAATCGGAAGAGTACAAGCCTCCTCACAACACATTAGAAGCTAGAAAGAAAATAGAAAATGGATAAGCATGGGGTGCCTCCCACGAAGCGCTTTGTTTTTGGTAACCGAGTCACATAGCTTGACTCGATCCTCGAATTTATTCGTCCTTGGAGAGAGTAAATGGAAGATAAAATCTCAATTGGGCTTTCGTGAATGTTTGGATAAACATTTAAGCAAATGAAAGTTCCATCCCGATGAGATGCCACCGGCTCTAAGTAGAGATGCCGGGGTCAAAAATAGTGTCTTCGCTTTTGGTGGAGGAAGGTAAGGGAGAAACCTCAGGGTAAGTAAGAAACGGGAGAAAAGTCCGAATGACAAATGTGAAGGAATCTTCATCTTCAACATCAATATCGTCTCCCCCTGGGTCAAAACATTCATCTTCATTATCAAAATTGTTCATCACAGGTGCATCGGATTCAACAATTAAGCTAATCTCATCATCTAGTGGTTCTGGAGGAGGACGAGGAAATGATGGATAAAAATGAAATGATTCAAACTCGGGAAGTTCCAAAAGATGGTCATTTGAATTATCAGAAATAACAATGCTAGTTAACCCTCCTTGATCGGGCTCAACCTCAAAAAGAAACGAATCATACTCGGGAAGAGAGTTATTAGCATAAGTAGTGGTACTGCCACTTCTTGTCTCTTCCGTATGATCGCTAAAAGTCTCGAATTTGGGTAAAGAATTATCCAAATGAGAAAGAAAAGTATCGGACTCCTCAAAGAATGAACCACTATCCGTGACGGAGATAGGGACTGTGGAGGGAGACTTGAGCACACGATTAGGAATGGGATTGTCTTTCAAAGATTCGATATTAGTAATAAGACGACTAATGTTCAACAATTTCTCACGAAGAATAACGTCTTGGATTTGAAAAATATCTTCTAAGTCAAACTCTTTCTCTTCTTGATCTTCATTCACCTCCTCTAAACTATCGATCTCCAAATTAAGAGGTGATGCTTCAATGGACTTTCGATTTCTCAAAGATCGGCATCACTTGAAGTACCATCATATAACAATCCTCGACTTCTTTCATCAAATTCGTCTTCATTCATTCCCGGTGGAATAGGAGCAATTTCACCGGCGAACTCCTCGGAAAGAAAATCGATCTTAGGAGACGTGATCGGAATATCTCGACTAAGCAAATATTCGGCATCAAAATGATCATTATCACAAATATCGTTGGAAACACCCTTGGATCCACTTGGAATTAGGACGAGGTCCTCAACACTAGATTTATCCTTTTTAGGAATAGTGCTAAGTTCCTCTTCCCCCATGATTAGAGGGTCTTCGGGCTCCTCGGATGGTTCATCGGGTGTGATCGCTTTAGGCCTTCTCCATATAACAGTATACTCATCATCGTCATTATCGAAGTAGAAAAGAGGACGATTTCCACTTGGACAATTAATATAGTACTAAAACTCATTCACTATATTTGCACATCAACAAGGAGTTTTAGTTCTTCAATTCTTGAATACCCTCTTGTGATATTGCTTGTCCGTCAACGATCTTTACTTTCGCCAAACCCACAACACAAGCTATCAATATAACCTTGGTTACTCCAGAAGTATAACGACTAAACTTTCTTAAGAAGGTGTAAGACGTCTATTCCAAAAAGTTGTCTCTAGCTTCTTCATCATCAATCATAGAAACATCCCAATATGGAGTAAAACTTTGAGATGCCGTCTCCTTCTTTTCTTGTTGGCAATAATTATCAATAGCATGCATATCTTGTATAGGTATATAGTATCTTTAAGAATTTGCAAATCATATCATGAGTTTAAAAGCATATTCAAGATAACTTCAGTGATTCTGCTCTTCTTCCATAGTTTGCTTAATCTTAAGAAATCTCTCCTCAGCTAGCAATAAAGCCATGCATTGTTCATTAGGAGGTATATAATCATACTCCTTTAAAAAGGCTTGAATGGCTCCCATTAAGTCTTCTCGTGCTTGCAAAATTTCTTTACTTGTCTCTTGAGGATGTGGATGAATGTTGGAAGACTGTGGGGGTTGATATTGGTCAAAACCGGAAAGATAGAAATCTTGGTTCATCGGTTGACACTGAAAAGTCGCATGAGATCCCCCGCAGTTCTCACAACAAAGACATTGTTGTGGAAAACTTTGTGAAGTTAGTGGAAAATTAGTATCGAAAGTTAGATCGAAACACGGGCCTGATTGTAGACCAAACGACTTGAGGTCTGAACAACGTAACCATGATGGGCATTGTTCCCTACATGAAATCACAATAATTTGTCTCGGACTGGGTTGTGGGAGGTGATTTGCAAAATTGTGAGAATCGTTAAAGAAAGAGTTAACGGAGTTTAAAAATTGATTTGTGTTCCATTTCCAACAGTACAATAAAAACAAACTCCATCATATTCATTAAAACCACATTGTTGACACGTACCCAAAAAACTTTGTTGTTGCAAACTTTGCAAAATTTGTAGGATTTCATTAAGGTTTTGATTGTAGCATGGTTTCGGATTAGAGATAATTGGAATTTGCGGTAGACAATTGTAACCAAAATGAGCACCTTTCCCACAAGACTTACAAGTACATCGTTGACAAAATATATCGTCTAATGAATCCCCACACTCCTAACAACAATGGTGGTCAATATGTGGAGGACTTTGCGAGGAATTTTTACCGGGATCGTGATTGAAGAACGAATGGCCTCCTTGAGGTGCACTAACACAAAGTTCGTGTTTGTCATTGGATGACTCTCAGAAAGTGTTTAGAATTTCGATTTTCCATCATAGAAACTGGTATACCAACCTTTCATCCCAAACACTTTCGCACAAAAGCACAAGGTCGACAATATAGACCATCAACCGGATTTCCACAAGTTGCACAATTATGAGGGGGTTTAGGAACAAGAATCTTGTCTTCAAGACCCCCTTTTGAACAACAAAAGTCTGCAGTGTACAAAGCTCCACAAGACGAGCATTCTTTAATCGCATAAAGGGGATTTAAACGATAATCGAGTGATGCCATAAGAATTAAACAATATAGAGGGTTAAGAAAAGAATTAAATGGATAAAAAGAAAAAGAATATTATTTTTGGTTTTTTAAACAACATAATTTATTAAAGGACAAACGAGATGCAGATAAACTTAAAACCTAAAATCAGACAAGCTTCATGGTAGCTTCTTAAAATTTTACTTTTTAGAGGTGAGTCGTATATCGCAAGTGACACAAAAGATAAAGTTTAACTATTTTATTTCGTTTAGGGAACTTATTATGGATAATACCTCGATTGAAGGTATTATTTGTTGGTGCTCTTTTATCAACTTTGTAACTTTTTAAATTCACAAATTAACTAGAAAAGAGCAAATATTTTTGTATTTTTGTTTTTAATCTTCTACTTATATTAAAAAGAGAAGAAAAATATTTTTTACTTTTTTTTTTATTTTTTTAAAAGCGTAACTTTCGAAGACGAAAGGTTCTCCAAATTACGATCAACAAACTTCAAACGAAAGAATCTTAATCACAAATCTCCGGCAACGGCGCCAAAAATTGATTCGTAGTAAACCAACACACAATAATAAAATAAGATGGGGGGGGGGGGTTGGGAATTAGAAAATGTATATCCAAATGATCTTCTTGAGGGGGACTGAGTGAAGGGGTAGGAAGAAGGGGGAAAATCGGGGTTTAAATATATATATAATATAATACGTATATTAACCGTTAAGTATGAATTTCCCCGTGTCGGTTTATTGTTCCCCAACGATTTTGGGTAATTGAAACCACGTTTTTTCGGACAATATTTGAATTGAAAACCAAAGAATTGATTTGATTATCTACTTCTACAATTTAAAATATATAGCAAATGAAAACATTTAAGCACGAAAAAAAATAACGGAAATCAAACTTTAAACGAAAATGAAAACGGGAACACCTAAATGGCAATAAAAACCCTAAATTTCTAAATTATACCTAAATTGAATTATTTTTTTCTTTTTAAAATAGACTCAATCTTGAACTAAACAGCCTGTTTAAAAAGAAAACTAAACAAAATACAGAGTTGAACTGAGCTTAAAAATCACAGAAAAACGTAAACGAGAACAAGCCGTGGGGGGGGGCCCGTGCGTTAAAAAATGAAATTTTGCAATTTTAACCCTACGAAAGTAAAACTAATTTTTCTAGATAAAAAATGATAAAATAAAATTTTGGAAAAAAGAAAATTATTTTTTTTGATTATTTTTGTATTTTTTATGATTTTTTTAAAGTTTTAAACTAAATTAAATGTTTAAAAATAACAAACGATAATGAAAAATTACGAAAAATTCCCAAAAAGTCCTCAAAGTGATGAGAATCCTAGGAAAAATAAGCTTGTGGTCACAGCTTATCGAATAAGCTACGAAATAAGCTTAAACAGCTTATTAAGCTTAAAAAGGAAAAATGAGTACAAATATTTAATTTTGCATTCCTATAACGAAAAAGACCCCAGGGCATAATGGTAGTGAGGTGTGGTGTGTGTTGTTATAAAAGGGTAGAGGGTGTTGAGGTCGGGGGTTCGAGCCTTGCTCACCCCTGATTTCCACCTTCCCTTTTTTTATTTTTTTGGAAAACTTATAAAAGCAAAGTTATAGATAAGCTAAAATTAAGCATTTTTAATAAAAGAAACTTTTTATGAAAAGCCCTAAATAAGCTAGAAATGCTTAATTAACCTGACATAAGTAACTAACTTGTTATTTTTGGCTTTTTCAAATATTTAAGAACTATAAAGCTAACAAAAAGGTATATTAATGAAACAAAAAGCTATTAATATACTAAGACTAACCTAATGAGCTAAACTTAATAGAAATAAGCACAGAGATATAAGCCATAAGCTTAAAATCTAAATAAGCTTTTAAGAGGAAATTTAACCAAACAGCCCTAATGGCTATCTTTGAGCTTGAATTCCGATACAGCTAGTGAAACTAATGCTTAACGCTGAACAACATCTTAAAGTGGCAGCTAAAAATCTGCTTAAAACAATACAGCAAACATATTTGAAATCTAGTTAAGCAACTAAAAAGTACTAGAAAAAGCTAAAAAGGCTCCTGACTTAGTCCACCTTGGTTTAACTGAAAAGAACTAAATAAGCTTACAATAACTTAATCAGACTCATAACTAAATTTAACTAGCATATAACTAATTAAGAACAAATTAAGTAAAGTTTATAGAAAATAAGTATAAAAACTGAAATAAGCACTTAGCAAACCTGAGACCCAAACAGTCGCTCCCTACAGGGATCTTGAGCTTATTTAGATAAACTCATTGGGATCCTTGTGGATAAATGCTTATCACGCATATGTCTAACAACTAATTAGCTTCCAAAAAACAACTTTGGAACAAAACAAGGTTTGAAAATCAAAGCTAAATGAAAATCTGAATGAAAAAAAGGCGTGGAAGACAAAATGCAATATTTTTGGATTTTTGAAGGTTTTTTGAAAAGACAATTAACAACTTTTTAGCTTAAAAACAGATAAGCAAATTAACTTTTTATACTAAATTAAGCCTTAACCTATCTACTTTAACCTAAAATCTATTTGTACTCAAAATTCCAAGAGATGAAAACATTTTTTACTTATTGAAAATTAAGCTAGAAGTTGGTTGTTTTTAAGATAAAATTGCTGATGCTGTTGGCATGCATATAGACCAAAACCTAAATCCTCTTTATACAGACTTATTAGGCTAAATCTAGTTCCTATTCGACACCAAACTAAGAGAATATAAGACGATGACAGAAGCTAGACATGAATTAAGCTAATAATGCAAATTGATAGTTGACATATTATGACCCTATGAATACTTAACTCACTAAAACTAAATTAACCCTATTCTGACTTATGATACTAGCTTAAACAAAACTAAATGAGAGTTTTAAAGCAAACACAAAGGACCAAATGGCCAACAACAGTATTAACTTGTGGTTAATACTGTTGTGCCAAACACTCCTTTAACTAGACTAAAAACCATATTAGCTTATGAAAATGAAATTAAGAGCATAAATCATAAATACCAGATAACAAAAAGCCAAAAACAGATCTTATGAGCTTATACTAACAATCAAATAAGCTAGAATCTAACAACTACTCATTATGCTAAATATTTTTGGATTTTAATGATTTATAAGACAAATATGAAAAAAAACTAAGATCTAACTACAAAGCTAATAAACTGATTGGATCAAACATGATTAATAAGCACAATGAGACAGTATTAAGGAAAAATAAGCAAGATAATAAGCAAATTAAGCAATTACTAAGCTAATAAGCTGAATTATACTAAAATATTTAAAACAGAAAGGTAAATGAGGTATAGAACCTGAATCCCAGCTAAACAGGGATTATTGCTCAACAAGAGCTTATGTCTACAAGCTCTGGCTTATTTAGAATAAGTCAGTGAGGTCTATGGATCCTTCCAGGTTTGATCCATCATCCATTTTTGAGCTGAGATAATTGAGGGAGTATTTGAGTATTATAAAGCTTATTTAAGCTTTTTGAGCTTAGATAAGCAGCTTATGAGTAGCTTAAGAGCTTAAGAGCTTATTTTAACAAATCAGAGCTTATTTAACCATTTAATGAAAAACAAAATACACAATTAAGAAACTTAAACTTTTATTAATATAAGGTTCTTGAGTACCAATGTGAAAACTTGAAAATTACATTTTAAATAACACCCCCCTTTACTTGAAAAGGAAAATTACAATTTAAAAGCTACTTTAAAAAGCTACGCTAAGTTCTACTCCTAGATATCTCGTTTATGAGTGATGAAGGCTTCTATTTATAGGCCTGGATGAAGCTTCTAGGTCCTTAGTCTGTTATATGCTCCCATCAATCCTGTCCCTTGAATCCTTGCAATTATTGGATACCATCTTTGAGCCGTTAGATTAGATTGAGGAGCATACGGATTTGCTAGCGTAGGCACATTCCGGTAGGTGTCAGGCCTCGATGTCTTTTTTGTGCTGCTTTTGCTACTCATTATAGTGACAACATTATCATTTGCCCCCCGTGTGCTTCTTACAATGCCACCATGTCCCTTCTTGTGGGTTTCCACCAATGAAAAGCCTTGGTGATGTATAACTCTGCCACGTTGTCCTTTGATGCTTGAATTATGCTGCCACATCACTAATTATGATTTGCCCTTTGTTTTTTTAACGCATGGTAAATGGAGAAGACAGTGAACAGTAAATAACCACATTTCCCGCGTGTTTCTTTTTATAAAAGGGTGTGTTTGATTTCTCTTTGACCCGGGGTTTTTAATTGTTGACTTTGGGCTTATACAAAAGGAATTGGGCCATGTGTTTTGTATTTGGGCTCGGTTTAGTTAATATGGATAGATAACGGGTGTTAACTCTTATAATAAAAAGAGTTAACGACCGTTAGGGCTTGGGGGTTATTTTGTAAAATGGTTTAACAATGAGGGCTGTTTTGGGAAGTCTTCTTGTAATTGACTAATATTGACCAAGGGTTGACTTTTGTTGACCTTTGATAGCATTCTCCCGGATCTTGTATTCTCTTTCCTTTCCAGTGTTCGTGTTTGTCCGGTTTTGACCGTTTTCTTGTATTTTTTTGCTATATCCGTACCTACACAATCACAAAGACAAAACAAGCAATACATAAGCATTTAAAGCACAATTTTATCTTTTTAGGGCCATTTTTAATATAAAACAGATATGTGTTTTCACACATATCAAAATTCCCCAAAACTAACGCAATTGCTATTTTTATTCCATTCCTTCGTTGTCCTCATGCAATATTATTGCCTTAAACCAAATACTCAAAACTTCACCAAACATAAAATCTTTAAAAGATAGCAAAGAATTTTGTGGCACGAGAGTTAAGAAAAGAATTCACAAGTTATAAATACACCCCCATTTTTCTATTTTGATAATAAAATTTTGTCATTTTTCATTTTTTCTATTATAAACTTAGAATATTTCGACTTTTGTTATTTCCATAACTATTAGGGATCATAGAACAAAATGCATTTCGATCCGAGAATGCCCCAAAAAAAAAATTCATCGTTCCTGACTTTTCACTCATCCAAACCAAGCTTAAAACAAAAATCATAGCTAAATATCAGTAAGGATGCTAACACTACTCATATTTGCCACTTGTGAACTTTTTACTCCCGACATTTATTGTATCTTAAGTGAGTGTGCTATTATGAATTTCAACTATGGATTAACGTTTTGCAACATACTATGCTTTACGTTTCACCTTAGAATAATGAGTTTAAAGGCGAGATCATCCCATGTAGCGACTTTCGTCTCGGCACATCCCAACCTTACGGCTAAGTGACCAGGCTTTTGACACCCCACAGAGACTAGTATCGGGACTCACGGACCATAGGTTTCAAAAACTCTCATGTTTCCCGGATATTCATAGCTTATAAAATAGAATAGTCAAAGTGCAAAAGCATATTTAAATTTAACAAAAAGAAGTCAATTTATTAATTTAATTTAACTATTTAGACATTTATGCAATTGTAACCCTAGACCTTTTAGAAGGCTGCAACATCGGTTGTGAGCCGGCAAGATACATCAAACTTTTATCAGTCTCGGATCTTTATTCTTACAATGGGCTTTCTTTTAGAAGACTACCACATCGGTTGTGAGCCGGCAAGAGGTAGTAAACTTTTATCAACCCACAACTTTTATTATTATAATTCTATTTTTGTTTTCTTTATCATCATTTATATTTTTTTTTATATGTATAAGACTTCTTTTTGAAAAATTCAATTATAAATTTGAACTAAGACTAAAATTTTTGCTATATATTACATAAAAATTGTTGATTTAAGTTTAATTTCCAAAAACATCACGTATATTAATCCGGTTAGAAGCTTAAAGAAAAGGCTACAAGTTACATACATGAGCTCTTAAGATTTCCAAATAATCCTTGTTTAGCATCCTACTCATACTTAACTCTATCATTTTTCGTTCTTCGCGAATTAGCGAACGCTTAGCCTAAAAGGTTAAGGAACAAGCTAGAGCTCAACACGCTCGATCGGGTCAAAATTTACTCTTATTCTTACCCAGCAAGAAAGTCAAAATTGTGACAAAAACATTTATTTTATTTTTGAAATTTTTAAAAATTTTTGAAATTTTTTGAAAATTTGGTGGGAAAACGGGATACGTGAGAACAACAGGTAAAAGTAGGCAAGATCATATCGAAGATATACTACCCCATACTAAAATCAAACATTGTCCTCAATGTTTCCTAGCTTAAGATATACTACCCCATACTAGAACTCAAAAAGTCTAATGCATAACTAAAACATGAAGAAAGTATCACAAAAATCTTTAGCCGTTTATCAAGTGTGCTAAAAGATAAATGTTAGTCGATAATAATCTTTAGGATATCGGATTTCCCCAAACTAATGGCAAGCAAAGGCTAGGAAGCTCGAGTGGACCGGGACAAAACACCGAACACGAGAGTCTTCAGAAAATTTGGGTCTATCCTGCAAACAATCACAAGTACAAACAACAAACACAAAGAACGGAAGAGTACAAGCCTCCTCACAACACATTAGAAGCTAGAAAGAAAAATAGAAAATGGATAAGCATGGGGTGCCTCCCACGAAGCGCTTTGTTTTTGGTAACCGAGTCACATAGCTTGACTCGATCCCTGAATTCATTCGTCCTTAGGGAGAGTGTAAATGGAAGAAGAAATCTCAATCGGGCTTTCATTAATGTTTGGACAAACATTAAAGCACATGAAAGTTCCATCCCGATGAGATGCCACCGGCCCTCATTTTTGGTAGAGGAAAGTAAGGAAGAAACCTCAGGGTAGGTGAGAAATGGAAGAAAAATCCGAATGACAAATGTGAAGGAATCATCATCTTCAACATTAATCTCACCTCCTCCTGGGTCAAAACATTTTTCTTCATTAAGCTCATCAACATTGTTTATCTCGGGTGCATTGGTCTTAATAATTAAGTTAATCTCAACATTTGGTGGTTCTGGAGGAGGACGAGGAAATGACGGATCAAGATCAAAATGGAATGATTCAAACTCAGGAAGCTCCAAAAGAGGATCATTTGAATTATCAGAGATAACAATGCTAGTCAACCCTCCCTGATCGGGCTTAACCTAAAAAAGAAATGAATCATACTCGGGAAGAGAGTTATTAACATGAGTAGTGGTACTGCCACTTCTCGTCTCTTCCGTATGATTGCTAAAAGAATTATCAGAAAAAGAAGATAGAGTGGGGTTGTCATTTAATGCTTCAATCTTAGAAATGAGAAGATAGACATTTGACAATTTGTCACGAAGAATAACGTCCTCAACCTCTTCTAAGCTGACGAGCTCCAAATTAGGAGGTGTTGCATCAACGTACTCGATGTTCTCATAAGAATCATCATCACTTGAAGTACTATAATCGGATAAAATCTCAGAATGATTGCTCGAAGCATAAAAAATGGAAGGATCTTCACAAACGGGCACATCACACGTATCTTCGGAAATACCCTCAAACTCACTTGGGATTGGGTCAAGGTTCTCAACACTAGGAATAGTGTCAAGATGCTCATCCTCCATTATTAGAGAGTCAACGGGCTCCTTGGTTGATAAAACGGGTGTGATTGCAATGGTATAGTCCTCGTCATCATCATAGCAAATGGGAATCTTCCAATATCGATCTTTAGCTGCTTGCTCTTCCATAATTCGCCTTTCTTCTTCCTTCTTTTGCATAATTTGACCAACCATATCACATATGGATGTCATTTGCTCCATAAGCTTATTTTGAGAATTGAGAAACTCATTTTGAGCATTTAAGATTGGATGATTAATGGTATATTGCAGGGGCTGAAATTGGTCAAAACCAAAAGAATTAGGATCATAGCAAGAATTTTGCTCATAATAATCTTCATTCATTGTTTGACATTAAAAAGTTTCATGAGGGCCCCCGCAATTTTCACAACAAAGATATTGTTGTTGAAAATCATGAAAATCTTGCGGGAAATTAAAGTCTTGATTGTAACACGGTTCCGGAACTTGATGTGTACAATAGTGACCATAACGAGCATTGTTCCCGCAAAATTCACAAGAATTCAAAGAAAGTTGTGGAGGTAGGTTGAAAACGTTAGGAGAATCATCAACAAAATTAGGTTTGGAATCATAAGTGAATGAATTCTCATTTCCAGAATTGCATGTCGGATGAACACTTGGCAAAATTTGTGGGGAATCCATCAATGATTTTGATTGATGGTTTCTGCGCATTAGAGAAATCGGAGCTTTTGGGTGGACAATTATAACCAATATTAGTACCGTTCCCCCTAGACTTGCTAAAATAATGGGTGTTTTTTGTTTACATAGTTGACAAAAGATACCATCTAAGAATTCCCCCACACTCGAAACAACAATTGTGGTTACTTTGTAGAGGACTTTGCAAAGAATTTACACCGGGGTCTTGATTGAAGACGAATGGCTCTTGAGGTGCACTAACAATGTTAGTGTTGTCATTGGATGACTCGGAAGTGTTTAGAATTTCGTTTTTATCATGAATTGTATACCAACCTTCATTCAAACATTTCGACAAATGCACAAGGTCGGGACATATAAACCATCAACGTGTTTCACAAGTTGCACAATTCTGTGGTTTGGAAATGAATCTTCGTATTCAAGACTCCCTTTTTAGAATAGTATTAATATGGATAAGAAGAAAAGAAGATTATTTTTGACTTTCTAATTTTAAACGGACAATGAGTTGACAACTTGAAACTAATCAATCAAACTTACTTCACGGTTGCTCTTAAAAATTTTACTTATTTAAGGTGAGCCGTATTTCTATGTAACACAAATGGTAAGTTTTTAAATCTTTTATTCGAGTTGAGAACTTTATTATGGGAATTTTTATAACACTACAATGAAGGTTTATTGGTTGTGTTTTTTTTCTTTTTTATTTCTTTTTGTGTTTTTTTTTACCAACTTTGTTTATGTTATTTTCTTTTACCAACTTTGTTTATTTTTATTATGGTCAATTTTTTTTTGTTTTTTTATATATTTTATGATAATTATACTAATAAAAGAAAAGAAAAATATTTTTTACATTTTTTTATTATTTTTGATTTTTTTAACAAAAACAAAACTTTCAAAAACGAAAGGGTCTTCAAATCACGATCAACAAACTTCAAACGAGAGAATCTTAATCACAAATCCCCGGCAGCGGCGCCAAATTTTTTTTACTTTAAAACCAACACACGTAAAAATAATATAATATATAATATGATGAAAAATTACCAAATTACCCTTGAGGACAAAGGTAAAAAGGAAAATCTTCAAATATATATATAATATAATACATATATTAACCGGGAAGTATGATTCCCGGGTTGTTATTCCCCAACGATTTGTGAAATTGAAACCACGATTGTTGTTCGGACAATGATTTGAATTAGAAACAAAGATTGATTTGATTTTTTTACTTCTACAAATTAAAATAAGCAAATGGTAACAATTAAGCACGAAAACAAATAACGGGAAATCAAACTTTAACTAAAAAAACGCAAATCGAGAATCCTAAACGGTGGTAAAAAACCTAAATTTCTAAAATTATACCTAACTGGATTTTTTTAATAGACTCTAATTGACTAAAAAAGAAGTTTAAAGAAAACTAGAACAAAAACGGATTTGAAATGAGCTTTAAAATACGAAAAATGAGAACGGGAACAAATCCCGTTCTTTAAAAATCGAAATTTTGCAAATTAAACCGTACGAAAGCAAAAATAATTTTCCTAGAAACTTATTGATAAAAGAAAATTTTCTAAAAAAGATTTATATTTTTTTGATTATTTTTCTATTTTTTATGATTTTTTAAAGTTTTTAATAAAAATAAATGTTTAAAAATACTAAACTAATTATAAAAATTCTAGAAAAAATACAGAAAATAGCTTGAACTAATTAGAACCTAGGAAAAATAAGCTTGATTACACAGCTTATCGAATAAGCCACGAAATAAGCTATAACAGCTTATAAAGCTTATGAGGAGAAAACGTGTATAAAAATTAAATTGTGTAAATGTTTAACGAAAAAGACCCCAGGGCGTGTTGGTAGTGGAGTGTGTGGTGTGTGTTATAAAAGGGGTAGAGGGTGTTGAGGTCGGGGGTTCGAGTCTTGCTCACCCCCGATTTCCACCTTCCCCCTTTTTTTATTTTTGAAAACTTATAAAAGCAAAGTTTTAGAAAAGCTGATAATAAGCACTTTTTATAAAAGAAATGTTTTGTGAAAAGCCCTAAATAAGCTGTTAAACAGCTTATAACTTGACAGAAACACTTAACTTCTATTTTTGACTTTTTCAAATATTTAAGAACTATAAAGCTAACAAAAAGCTATATTAATGAAACAATAAGCTATTAATATACTAAGACTAACCTAATGAGCTAAACTTAATAGAAATAAGCACAGAGATATAAGCCATAAGCTTAAAATCTAAATAAGCTTTTAAGAGGAAATTTAACCAAACAGCCCTAATGGCTATCTTTGAGCTTGAATTCCTATAAGCTAGTGGAAACTTAATGCTTAAAGCTTAACAACTTCTTAAAGTACAGCTAAAAATCTACTTAAAACAATAAGCAAAACACATTTTGAAATCTAATTAAGCAATTAAAAAGTTCTAGGAAAAAGCTACAAGCTACTGACTTAGTCACTTTTGGTTTAACTAAAAAGAACTAGAATAAGCTTGCAATGACTTCATAAGCTAAGAAATACTTTAAACTTTCCTAATAAGCTAATTTAAGAACAAATTAAGCAAAAGTTTAAGAAATTAAGCTATAAAAACTAAAATAAGCACTTGACAAAACCCGAGACCCAAACAGTCCCTACAGGGATCTTTGAGCATTTTTCAATAAGCTCCTGTTTCCTTGTGGGGAAATAGCTTATGCAATCTTTTTCTATAACTAATAAGCTTCTAAAATCAACTATTGAAATAAGGTTTGAAACTCAATTGCTTATTACAAAAGTACTTTGAAAACAGACTTAAGGCTTAGATCATGCTAAATTTTACTTTGAAAATGAAAAGACAAAAGGCAATTTTGCAGCTTAAATTTAGATGACAAAATAAGCTAGAATTTAAAAACTAAATGCAAACTTGTAAATTATGGTATATAAGCTACTTCTATGCTGAAAATTAAATCCTAACACCTATTTTAACCTACTGCAAATTAAGCTAGAAAATGACTTTTATCTTTTAAACATTGCTGATGTAGTTGACATGCATATAGACCAAAACTAAAAACCTTCAATGCAGACCTATTAACCTTCTTTCTACTCTATTTTAATACTTATCTAAATACAAATCAAGCAGTTACAAAAGCTAGAACTGATTTGAGCTATTAATGAAAAAGAACCTTAACAGATTTGAACTATTAATAAACCTACTAATGAAAACTAATTTAAAGCTAATCTAACTTATAATTTTTTTTCAAAACAGTTTAAATGAGAGATTCAAATAAACTATAAGAGACTAAGTTGTCACAAACAGCACTAACTTGTGGTTAGTGCTGTTGTCCCAAACACCCCTTTAAAAGTTTTAAAATACATTTAAGATTTTGAAAAACACATTTAATGATTTAAACTCAGATACCATATGAAAAACAGATTATAACAACCTTAATAAGCATAATACTATAAGCAAATAAGCTAGAAACAATAAGCTATAAGCTAAGCTAATATTTTTTGGTTTTTATAGATTTTTAGGACAAGTTATGAAAAACTAAGATCTATGCTATAAAAGCTAAAAATAGATAGTCAAACAAGAGTAATAAGCATAATGAAACAAAATTAAGCACAAATAAGCTAGAGGATAAGCAGAATAAGCAAATCTAGACTATGAATTTAAAGACAGAAAGTATAAGGAAAACTTACAAAGGCCTTAGCTAAACAAAGGCAATAAAAGGCTCAATAGAGCTGTCTACAAGCTCTAGCTTATCAATGATAAGCTAGTAAAGGTCCCATAAGCTCTTTCATAATACGCTTATCATCCAAAAGCTCAAAATCCATAAGCTAAGGTATTAAAACTGATTTTATTACTTTAAGTAGATATAGAGCTTGTTAATAGCTTAATTTGAGCTTAGAGACTCAAAGAGCTTGTACGAGCTTATGAAAAGCTTATGAAACAGTAGAAACAACATTTGAGAGTAAAAAGCTTATGACAGATTATTAAAATAAAACTTATAATTTTATTAACTAGAAAACTAATTACAATATGTTGAAACTGAGATTACAATAAGCTTTTAAAAACTGAATTAAAACTACATAAGCTAATTTATGAAAATTACAATTTAACTAGAAATTTAGAAAGCTAAAAACTAGACAAAGAAGAAGATGCCCCTTGTGTGTGAGTGACAGCTTGTATTTATAGTGCTGAAAGGATGCTTCTAGGCCCCTGAGTCAGGTATACGCTCCCTTGGATCCTGTCCATACATCCCTTTCAATCATTGGATGCTCTCTCTTTATCGTTGGATTAGATTTTGATCACATGGATTGCCAACGTGGCAATCCGTGTGTCAGAGGCCTTTATGCTTCTTTTCCATACGTTTTAGTGCAAATCCCTATTGATATGTGTGTTTTCTCCTTTTAAGGGTTTTTATGGTGTTTTGGGAGTTTTGTCATTTAGTGGTTGGACTGTGTTTGACCTTGTTGTCCAAGGTTTGTCTTTGGTTGACCTTTGTAGATTCTACAGGCTATTGCATTCTCTTTTCCGGTTCCGTGACAGAATGTTTGTCCGGTTCTTGACCGTTTTTCTTGTGATATTTTGCATTATCGTACTACCCATCACAAAGACAAACAAAGCAATATACAAACATTTTTAAGCATCCAATTTGTTATCTTTTTTAAGGCATTTGATATTAATTGGATATGTGTTTTCACACATATTAGCTAACATAAGCTCAAACTAAATCAAATAAGCTGTGACTGTCTTAAAACTAACCTAATAAGCTAATCTAGGCTAGAAACAAACCAACAGAATAAGCCATAAGCTAAAATTTACAGCATCATGACAGATGCAAATTTTCAAACAGTGCACTTTGAGCTTATTTTTAACATTAATGATAGAACTTTTGTAAATCTACTTATAGACTCTATATTCCTACCATATATGCTAACTGAAACTGCATTCAAAAGACTTTTGAATTTCAATTATGGCAATTAAAAACTGAGTGACTGATTATGTGCTTTGCTTGTCCTGTGTGTAACTTTTATTTTTAAAGGACAAATCTGATTTTCGGAGCTTAAAAACGATAACAAGCTAAACTATTGTGAAACATATTCAAGCTGAAACAATTTGACAAATGACCTCAAGCTATCTTGCAAAAAAATTCCAAGGCCTAAAATCTAAAAATCCCACCTCATGATTTTTGAGATTGAATAAGGCATTTTGTTATAACTTTCTTACTGATGCAGTTTGCATATGAAACAGATTTTGAAAAATAACTTGAACTCTTTATACCAGTATATTGAACTTCTTTTATATCTTCTAAATGAGCTCAAACTTAACTCAACCTTAAAATTCATGATTATGCATATGAAATCCTCTAAACACCAAACTTAACTCAGATTACTTTTTAAAATGTTGTGATCTTTAAAAGCTTGATTTAAAATGACTGGAACTTGACCAAATATGATTCTATACTGAATTTAAACTGATATCAATTACTTTTAAAAGCTAGAACAGAATGAACTTATGAAAATCCTCTTAAACCAAACACTCCTTAACAACTTTAAACATCAATTTCATTATGCAAACTTGTGAATCAGACCTTAAACTATATCAACCAGATATTTAACAACTAATTTATCATCTAATTAACCTATTTAAGTTCTAAGACTAACGGATCTAACACTAGAAATCATTATGCTACTATTTTTTTGGAATCTTTTAACAGATTTGCAATAACAACAAGCATATAAAGAAAAACTTAAAACTAAGTTATAGCAGATTTAAACTAGACTAGATAAAACACTTAATTAGTAAAAAATAAACATGGATGAACAAGTATTCAATAAATTAATATACAAATGCATTTTAAAGCTAGATTGAGTTGAAATTTAAACTAGAGAGCTTACAAATGGTCCTGAAAATGGAATGAGTATTGAGTGCTCTCACTAGTACTCATCAATCCTAATGTCTCCTATGAGACTCTAACCCATGGTCATCCCTTATTCACCATGCTCCTTTTGATTGATTTGCTTGAACAATTTTAAAGTAGATTTGAGATTCAGTGTGTAAAATACTCACATAAGCTATGATTAGCTTATATGAATGATTGATTAGCTTTTAGAAAAGAGTTGAGAGTATAAGAGAGCTTATTAAAAACACAAGAGATTAATAAAACTATCTCTTGTGAGTGAGGAGAGCCTTGTATTTATAGGAGAGAAAGGATTCTTCTAGTCTCCAACACACGCTCCTGCTTACTCTGATCTAGACCTTTCAATCATTGCCAATCATTGGATCCCTTGTCTTAGCCGTTAGATTAAAAATGTGATCACACGGATTGCCAGCGTGGCAATCCTTGTGTCAGAGGCCTTGTGCTTCTTTTACACTAAGTTTAGTGTAATTTCCCATCTTTTGGTGTGTTTGTTTATAGCACGCGTGTCATTCCCTTTGTACATCTTGACCAATGAGAGCTCTTGGTGACGTATTTGTTGATGACTTGGCACTTAGTACTTGGTATCTTCTGGCCACATAGCTTAATTGAGAGAGCGTGGGTTTTTACCCATGAATTTTTACACAGGGTTGAATTGGGACGATGGGTGAATAGTAACACCCATTCGCGCCCTTTTTCTTTTTATAACGTTTTTTGTGTTTGACCCGGTTTAAAAGAATTTTGACTTGGGCTTTTATAAAAGGGTTTGGGCTAAGGGTTATGATTTGGGCTCGGGTTAAATGGTAAAAGGGTTAGTTATTAAGAGATAACGACCGTTAGTCTTTATAATAAAAAGACTAACGGTGTTAGGGTTTTAAGGACTTATTGTGAATTTGGTTTAACATTAAGGCTCATTTGGGTATTTTGAGGGTTTTGTCTTTTTGTGGGTTGACCAAGGGTTGACTAAGGGTTGACCAAAGTTGACCTTGTTGACCTTTTGCTATAAACTTCCGGCTCTTGTACACTCTATCCGTTCCCGTGTTCGTGTTTGTCCGATTTTGACCGTTTTCTTGTGATTTTTGCAATATCCGTACCTACACATCACAAATGACAAAACAAGCAATATACAAGCATAATTTGCACAATTTGTTCATTTTAAGGCCATTTTTGGTATAAAAAGGATATGTGATTTCTCACATATCACTTACCTTCAGTAATGGTGGGATTTTGTTGCATTGCTCATTAGTATGGTGTTTGAACCTCAGATGTGATCGCACCATTTGGTAAGTTACTTCACCATCACCATTATAAATGGTAATTATCCCTTCGAACCTTTTTGTTTTAATTCCAACTTCTCTTAAAAATGGTTAGCCAAAAATAACATCGCCCATTCCTTCATCATGATAAGCATCCATATTTTCTAAAATTGCAAAATCCGTCACAACAGAAAAGGTTCCAACAAAAATAGGCACATTCATTAAAGCTCCTACAATATTATTCCCTTTGTACACGATCTTATCTTTCATTATAGAATTATGAAACTTTTTGGACATCACATTGACATATAATAATGGGAAGAAGTTAGCTTGTGTAAATTCAAATCCTATCATGCAAGAAAACTTTAATTTGTGAGCACAATCTATATGGATCTTCTTATCATAGTCGCAATAACTAGGGTAATCATCAATTTCAATATCAAGTTCATCATCCCTAGTTCTAAATTCCTCAATTACCTCACCTTCCTTAATGGTGGGCATCAAATCGTCTCCTTGATTTCTCGTAAGCTCAAATGGTTCATTTAGATCATTTAATTCGATGTAATCCTCAAAGAAAGGGTTTAATGATCTATTTAACACCAAAGTCTCTCCCATTAGCCTAGCTTCTAAATCATGTTCCATTCTTTTTCTCAAACTTAGCATGTAGACCCTCTTAATTAAACTACTAGCAGGTTTAACACTTGTGAAAACAATCCTTTCTTCCCCGACCCTTAAAGTAATCTTTCTTTTGTAAACATCAATCTTAGCATGGGCGGTAGACAAAAATGGTCTTCCGAGGATCAAGGGCACTTTGATATCCTAGGGCATATCTAAAATTATAAAGTCTACGGGGAAAGTAAATTTACCAATACCTACTAGCACATTTTCAACTATTCCTTTTGGATATTTCATAGTCATGTCGGCTAACTCAACTGTCAACTTAGTGTGAGCTAATTCGCCTAATCCTAAGTTAAGGTAGGTCGAGAGAGGCATAACACTAACGCTAGCTCCTAAGTCAACAAGGGCATTATCAAAGCATACATTATTAATAAAGCAAGGTAAAGTGAAACTCCCTGAGTCTTTCTCCTTTCTGGGTATGGAATCATTGATATGTGAAGCTTCAGAGTAAGCTTCTGATAATTATGGTCTATATGATCCCTTCTTTTCTTCATAGTAGTAACCATTCAAACGACTTGGAAACGGATTCGTCATTTGTCTTGTCTCATACATTAGTGTACGGTTCTGTCCAGTGGATACGACGTATTGGGAGGATCCAATATGGCGTATCAGGTATGAATCAGCTTCAATAGTAGTTGAAATCGACTTGACTTGATCTCTCGGGTTTGCTTCAGTAGAGCTAGGTAAACTTCCAAATCCTCTTTCCTGTAGTACCTTGCTCATTTGCCTGATTTGAATTTCCAAAGTTTTAATAGATGCTCCTTGGTTTCGAATGGCAGCATCTGTCGAAGCTCAGATTTCTTTATTCAAATTGGAGTTTTCTTCGTGTCTCTTTGCTGATTCACTCAGGGTATCTTCTATAGATTGCCTTCGTTATTGGTACGAAGGATTAACATTGTTCCTTTGATAGAATCCTTGAGCTGCTGCTCTATATCCCCCTCCTTGAAAAGGTTCACCAAATTGCGTGTAGTAAGCTTCTTCTAGGGTTTTCCCTTCTTCTTTGAGTGGGAAATCTTTGGTGTAATGGGGTCCATTACATTGTTCGCATCCAACTTGAGCAGCATAGACTTTTTCATTCACTTTCTTGATCTCTCTTCCTAGATTATTGAGTTGTGCTTGTATAGCTGCCAATCCGTCAGAAGTTTTAGTACTTCTTGACCTAGATGTTCCATTATGCCATTTTTGAGAGTATTCAGCCATTTCTTGGATGGCTATTTTTGCATTAGCAGCAGACTTAGATGGAATTGCACCTTTTGAATCAAGATTCTGTCTAGTAGGAATTCCCAATCCATTATAGAACAAGATTACCTCCTGCATCTCTGTTAAATAGTGTTGATGACACTTCATCAAGAGTTCTTTAAATCGCTCTCATGCTTGGTAAAGGTTTTCATCTGGTTCTTGCTGAAAGTTATTGATTTCCTCCATCTTCTTTGCAGTTCGAGTAGGTGGGCAATATTTGTTTAGAAATTTTATTTTAAGACCATCCCAAGTTGTAATTGAACCAGTTGGTTCGTTTCTTAGCAAACGGCTTACGACTCCAGTTAAGGACATAGGGAATGCTCTAAGCATCACTTGGTCTATAGTAATATTTAGAATGTGGAATAGATCGACGATCTTAAGAACTTTCTCAATGTGTTCGTTCGCATCTTCATGATCCGAACCGTTGAAGGTGTTAGTACGTAGTTCCTTAAGAAATTGGCCCTTCAGTTCAAAGTTTTTCTTGTCTTCAATTTTGGGCTAGCAACCCCCGATCCATAGTCAGCTCGGGTCTTGCTCATGTATTGCTCCATAGTTTCCGCCATTGTTTCCGCAACTTCTTCCTCCGAGTATTCTTGGTCAAAAAGTAAATTGAAATCAGGCGATCTCAATTTGTCAAGACTTAGTGTCTTGAAGTGTCTCCTAGATGATCGAAATTCTCGTTCAGGTTCTTTATAAGGTGTGAATAGTTCGTTTGTTGAACTCCTTCTTATGCACTACCTGAAACAAGGGATAAACAATCAGTAGGATAGGATCATTTAGGATAGAATAAATTTTAGCACATAAATCAAATATGAAAACTAAGGTTTTGTTTCTGTTACAGATGATTGATACGCCGTATTCAATAGAAGTGAATACGCCGTATTAATCGATTGAATGAATACGCTATATTGGACAGAAAGTTAGATACGCCGTATCCAATAGAAGTGGATACGCCGTATCGAGTTATCTACCAGAACAGTGTATTACGAAAACAATTTAAATTAAACACACAATTATACAAACAAACAATTAAACTAACAAATATAAAAAATATACAGAATATACAAGAATATACACTAATCTAATTAACACTACTCCTAAGGGTTAGATCTAATGTTAAAAACCAAAACATAAAATAAAAATCAAGATTAAATTTCACTCCCTGGCAGCGGTGCCAAAAACTTGATGTGTCATTGTGTGGTATATATTTTTATGATTTAAGTTTTAAATTTATATTTTGCCGACTTAACCAAAAACAACACTTTAACGGGCAGTGTACCTGATCGGTGGTAGATTCGTGGTAAGTAGGGTGTCAAACACTTGAAGCGAGGTTAAATCTCTCAATTTATTTATATTTTGGTTGACTAATCTAAGTTAATTCTAATCTAAGTCAAACCTATGCTAATCCTATGTTAGTTCTAATCCTAATTCTAACAGGTAAAAGGGGGGTTTCAGCCTGAGAGACTGGCACAGGTTTGGTTGGTGACTACAATCAATTCATGACGCTTTAACCCACGTAAGCAAATTAACAGAAGATAAAAGAGCGGTCGAGCCTTATGATAGAAAACTATATAGCCATCATTAATCCGATTAGAAGTTGGTTTGTTTATTCAGTGCAATGATTACTTATCTCGAAGAGGCATATCATTCTTAGACTTAGACGGGACTTCATCCTAAGACCTAGGCACATTAATTCTGTCATAATTAAAGCATCCGCATAAAGCATCCTTATTACCTGATTATAATCTATCTTAGGGATTAAAGCAATGGTGATCTTGTTAAACCCTAGCTCATAGAGACTTTACCCACTTACTACTTAATGGAAATTTATACTCTAGTAGTCCACTTGTCCAACTATCCAATGGAATCAGAACATTATTTGTTGAATTATCTAGATTCACCTACTAGTCAACATGTTTAATAAACCAAAGGCAGTTTCCATTAACTAGTTAAGCCAGAAGCGTATCCTTAGCATGATTTTAGAAGGACAATATTTATGATCCTATGATTCTAGATGTATAAATCATTATATGGAGAGCTATCCTGGCATCTAGATTACTTGGTCAGTATCACTAGATCCAGTTGAATGATAGGTCACATACAAAAGCACGTAAACAAGTATAAATTGATAAATATAAACAAGAATACAATGATAAATTAAGCAATCGAGATATAAACAAAACCAAACATTTAGATCTTCGTAATAATGGCTAATACCCGAAGGTATTAGCCTTCAAACATCATAATTAATACGAGAGTAATTGTTTTAGCTAAGGTAAACTAACCGAGTTAACGAACGATACCAAAAACTTAACGATTACAAAACTATAAGAAATTACACGTTGTCTT
>BQNB010085934.1:0-28328 GCA_026074375.1 Tanacetum coccineum
GGTATTACGGTACGCCGCATGTATTTGTAATGTCAACCCATACACGCGCACACAAGATATATCTTGTATTCGCATAAATACGCAAGACGGATGACATATCCGCGCATGACGGATAACATATCCGCGCACGACGGATGGCATACCGGTGCAAGACGGACAACACGTCCGCGCACGACGGATTAAATGTCCGCGCAAGACGGACAAAACGTCCGCACTCTTAAAAACGGACGAAAACGTCCACCCTTTTAAAGACGGACGACGCGTCCACGCAAGACGAACAACACGTCCGCGCAAGACGGATGAAATATCCGCGCAAATATATGTAGATCATTTCCACTCTTATGAATTCTTATCATCCTCTCTTAAGAGATGAACAAGAATGGTACCTGGCCAATGCTAGTGTTACCCCGACTATAGAAAACATATTCTTCTTACGGGGTCTTTACCGTCTAGCCACGGGAAACCAAGCGTCCGAGCACAATCACTCAACACATGTATGCGGGTGCTGCCTAAGATAGGGCATGATTGACACAGTTTAAAGATAGATATGACGGCGTGTGGTTGGAAAGTGTGAACGTCTCCGCGACGGTAAGAGCACTCCTTTTAGTCTAGTAACCGCGGCTACGGCCACGCTTACTAGACTAGGGGGATATGATGACGTATAATGTGGACCAACCCGGCCCACTTATACTATTATGGGCTTACTTGCTGAGGACGTATAGCATAAGTCTAGCATAACATGATCAAGAACCATATCATACTAGACTGGGGGACATGCTGGCGTATAGTCCGGAATGGGCCGAACCCAATGGGCCAAACCCGATAAAAGGGTGGCCCACATCCTACGTAACCCTAATCCATACACTATATATACAGGGGTAGGATCATCCTACCTCGACAGGTTATTCTCTACCACCTCTTTATATAACATGCTTATACTATTCTGACTTGACCGTCGGAGGGTGGATCCCGGGGCTCCGGCCTCGGGTCCCCTTCTAACCGGTTCTTCTTTGTGTGTAGCACTATTCAAGGCTCGGAAAGACGGCGAACGACACCAGGAGAGTCGTCAAGACAAGCCCAACCAAATTATGCTTCAACAGTAACGTAAATGTGTAGTTATTATAATGTTTTAAACGCATCCTAAATGATCGACGTTCCTAAATGTTACCGTACTTCATGGTACGTTGAAAATGAGCATTTCGAAAGAGAAAAAAAGATAAAGCTGATTGTTTGTCAAACGAGCATTGAAAATCACAACGCTGAGACGTTCACCGCTCCTAAATGCTCCTAAACGCTTTGCGGCTTTGCGCCAAACACACTTAAAATCATTAAAAAGAAAAAGAAAGCATATGTGATCCGATGTTGAGACGCAAAGTTGATTCCGGTACCATATCTATCTCTTTAAGTTATGGGTGTTTACGACTTTATGGCCATGCCGACTTTTGTTGGAAGAGGGGGGGGGAGGTGAGACTCCACATTCCAGAGGAAACTTGAGAGTTTCCTCATGATCCGAGCTCATGCCGACTTGGGGGGATGGAAGTGACTCCACAAATACCAGAGGAAACTTGGGAGTCTCCTCATGATCCGGGCTTCTGTATTCTTTCCAAGGAATTATTCTAAGGATCCGTATGTTCGCAAGGGAGTTACCAATTGTGTCCCCACCCCGGTTGAGTTGCGCCGAGTGGAAGAGTTGAGCCATCGAGAGCTCTCCAAGTGAATGAAAGAAGTCACAACATATGATATAATAGGTCAAGTCTCCCCAAAGCATTTTTATCCCACACTTCGCGTTTTAAAGATAATACTACAAGTATTTCAATGGTGATTTAGAAATGTTTTATATATAAAGATTCATGTTGGCATGCTTACGACCATTCTCAAAAGATTTATAAGCTGTATTCTACATGTTTAACCACTACACGTTGTAGACTAGACAACCCAAATTGACGCTCATCACATAGAAACCCCATCTCAACCTAACTTTTGCAAATACAAATGCAGAGTATGGTCTTATGCACATATCATATCAAAAAATTATTGGTAACTAATCTTAACGGTTTCGATAGACATACAACAAACATCTTGAATCACTTTTGCAAAATATATAATTGAACAGCTGTGTTTTAAACTATAAAGAATTAAAATGCAGAAAAAACAAGTGCTTATACATCATACACTGTACTTACTCGTCCATTTAATTTTCTTCACTGGACTCGGTTCACAACACCTCATCATCTTGTTGTTGATATATGGAGCCATCTTGGAGGGGTAATGAAGGTGGGGTCCCTGGGGGAATTGATGCAGCCCCATTTTCACCGGCACACACGCATAAAGCCTCCGCATCTCGAAGAATCGGGTCGAGGTCAATTTGACCGCTTAATTCGTTTATGAATTTCAGTAGGGTATCAAAATCCATCTGTTCCCCCATTATTTTGACACGATGTCGTTTAAGGATGGCAATACATACGTATAGATGAAGATGCTCAGTGGGATAGTGAGTCCATAAAACCTCCCATAGCCTTAATGTTTTCTCGTATTCAAACTCCCTGAGACAATATGACCAACATCAACAACCAAGAAAGAACAATTGTTCTGGTATAATATATGATAAAATTCAACATTGTATATTCCATTTCTTCTGTTAGGTTTTACTTGTGTTTATAATGCTAAGGACCTTCAGAATCATTTTATTCAAAAGCCTAAACCATTATTGCAGTAAAGACGTTCAAAGTATTATATTTGAGCATGTTAAATTGGGTGCAAGGATAAATAATAAGACTCGCCTTTTAAATTGAATAAGAATCCAGCGGAAACAGAAAAAATAATTCAAACAGTCATTCTGTTTGAAGTAATTGTGTAATGGAGCGTCTAGTAGTTCCACCAACTGCAAATTAAAGAAAAGACATATTAGAAATCGGCAAATCACAGCTAAGTAAATATTTTATCCAGAGCGGATCACAAATGGGATCCGGTTGAAAATTGACAATTTTAGTGGGTCAAGACAGGCCGTGTCAGGTTTGGTTAACCACACCCATAAATTCTTAATCAATTTTTAAAATCGTTTATGAAAACTCACGTGTTACTTAGAATAACAGAAACTGTGTTATTGCAATAATGAAATAAATCTTGAAATGAAACAGAATTAGATGTTTCTGTGCATTAATAATAAAGTTTGGATGGACGACTTTTAAGTTTTAACAACTGAGTCACATTTGACTAGTTTCTGATGCAACTAACTTTTAACTTGACCTGTTTGAAATGAAACTCAAGTCAGGGAGACAGAGAGATGACCTTCGATAGAGCAAAAAGTTAAGAGTGCATGCCATTCTGATCACGGTTGAAATTTGGTCCCAACCGTTCCAATAGAGAAACGAAACACCAAAATGCTTCTGATTCATCTTGCATTATGAATAATATTGGGGATAGGAGATCACTCATGCCCTATGAAAAGTATATTATATCTATTAGAAACACATTAAAATCCTAATCATAATCATCAGGTAAGAACCAACGGGTCAAGAATACTAGTAAAAATGTACAATCTAAAATACATTAATCAATATAATAAGACTAATATTAGAGCCATTAGCAATTACCTGACAGTAACCAAGATCGAAATTGTAGAACGAGTAAGTCAACAATATGTCATGCATAAGGCGTACATTGGGATTTTCATCGCCTTCATAGAACGGCAGTGATCTGTCAGTCCTTACCTTCAAAAATTAGGTGTTTATTTATTAATTGAAAAAATTCCGCATAGTGAATAGTAAGTAGGTGTTAAAATATTGTTGTACTCATACCACATCTTTCTCAATAAGACCCTTTCTTTCTCTGAATTTTGTAAACCTTTTTGCCTGTTCTGGGGAAATGCTCTACAAGAGAAAATTGTGATAAACGAAAGAGCAAAATAGTCATTTCTACAATGTAAGGGAAGAAAAAAACCTAAAAAATCAATCACCGACCTGCCATTGGTTTTTGATGGTCTCATACTCTGACTTCTTAACTGACACAGCATACTGCCTCTCGGCGTATGTAGAATCATATGAATAATATCCTAATAAAAATCCCCAAACCTGAAATCAAGAATCATCAAAAAGTTTAGTTCTACTAGCCAAAAGGAGAGATGTGTACATTAGTACCACAACACACAAACCTCTTTTCGTAATTTGTGTTCCACTCCTCCATAAAATATTCTCTTCTTCAGAGCATTTGGATCCCCAACTCGACCTTCAGAATCCAAAAAGGTTGACCACTGTATAAAAAGATTCTTAGTAAGAGTTTATAATCACCTAAAGTGGCCCCGAGAACTTGTTACTGCACAAAGGTCCATCTTATATAAAGAGAAGTGTTACTTTCAAACACATCTGACGTACCTCTTCAAGCCCTAAAGGATGTTGACGTGGTTGTCCCCATACCAGTGATAACTTTTCGAACTGCAAAAAAATAAAGCAAAAGTGTAAGGAACAAGGTTAAACCAATATACTAGAGGGATACAGTGATCTGTGAGCCCTTGCACAAATTCCTGAAAACTAAGTTTAACAAGCTACTTTATCTTAGTAGAGATAGAATATCCTCAAATTAGCTTTTATAATTAGATTTTACCTCAATAGGGTCAGAAGCTACAGGAACTCTCTTAGGAACATCGTCCACGTCATTATATGCTATTTCCTGACGCTGGTGATCTTTCGAAGCCCAATTATTCCTCCTTTTCTCAGCTGGACCATGACCATCAACAAGGCTCTCACGAAAAAGCTGTGAAGTTGTTTCTCGAGCAAACCTTGTTACAAGAGAGAATTTCTCTAAAACTTGAATTGAGATATCTCGAGCAGGATCATGACTTTTTTGCCTTTGCCTGTTGTTTTGTTGTATATTATTGCTTAATTGATTATCTTCTAGAGTACCCTCATCAAGTCTCTCATCAGAGGGAGTTCCTTTGAATGAAGATGAAGGTGAGCCTTTTGCAAGAGATCTTGGAAGCTCCAATGAAGACAAAGTTCTCTGACAAGACATATTTATGCAAAATATGTGAAAAACAGTGAACAAAGTTTTAAGACTGCTAAAACCCTATGACTCTATCTATTGTTGTACATGTTCCATTGTACTCAAAGATGTACAAGACTTGCGGTAAGGTTTATAATCAAATTTAGGAACCATTTCATACAAGCTAAATCAACAGAGATGAAAAACTACTCGCAAAAGTTAAACTGCACCTGCAGTGGATCTTGGAAATTATTTACAAGAAACACATTTGCGTCTTCTGAAGACCTGCAACAACATAGACCTGATTAGAAACTATTTGATTGACGTAAGATCTAATAAGATACACTGGCATGTTTAGTAAATGAATACGACTACTTTTTAAGCATGTACTTCATAGACGTTAACTGAAGGAAAAAAGCCAACCCAGGTTGAAATAGACGTGAAAAACCAGATATGATGTAATATTGAGAGAGAGAGAGAGAGAGTTTAGCAGTGCGGGGAGTGTAAGAGGAATATCAATCGGGGGCCTTTTCAGGTAACAGATAAGATATTAGATTGTCCAGCTACTTGATTTTTACCGAAAGAGGTATAAATGTAGCGATTTTGTAGAATGCTGATTTAATAATTAAATCAAGAAAGTTTTCCTCTGCCATACCATGTGTGCATGTAATACATTCGCGAAAAGCAATTTTCCTTACAATATCAAGACCACATTAGAAATTGCAAATAGCCTAAATAAGAACCACTAACCTGGCAATGAGGACATGCTGCTTAATTATAGCAAGAAACTCTCGTACTCCTCCACTGTAGAAGTAGAGTGGAGGGTATGCTAGACCTGCACAAGGTTTTGGTCAGGCTGGCATCAAGTAGATCAAAATAGAAATCATGTTGCTATTGAAAGTGTCATGCGTTATTGTGTTATGCTAGTTTTTCAAGTTTAATTGGTCATGTACTTCAACAACAATAAAAACTTCATGTTACACATACACGAAATCAAATTGGCGATCAAGACTACCAAGAAAATCATAAGTATATTTGATCTACCGCATGCACAATTGCACAGGTAAACTTGAAAACGTTATTAACAAAATATACTGCCACCCAAACGTTATTAACAAATTATAGTGCAAAAGAATGTAAGGGCTTACCAGATGATAGAACAACAATAACGTACTGCCACCCAATTGTTGGTGTATGCCGGCGAATAGACTGAATATCAGAGAACGGTATTGCTCTTATGGTATACAAAGTTTTGTCTGCATACAGCAACACTAGGAATTAGATCCACATTTCCACTGAAGATCACATGCATAGGCATATACATACAATATGTAGGACAGACACTTATTTTGAAAGGCAATTAACACAGCCTACACTACACATATGTCCCAAGTGGGACTTGAACCCTCAATCCATTGATGTAGGAACACCTTAGAATACACCCGGATACTGCCAGGCTAAAAGCCCTTTGGTAAGTAGGATGTAGCAACTGATACAATCTAAAAACTAGAAGCAACTGCTTAGCAAGCCCTAACATTGGTGGTCCCGCCACAAGATGGATTTGCGCAGAGGTAAGCATTCATGGTAAAACTAGCAAAAGCTGATGCCATCATGTTTTACCACGCCATTGTAATTTCTTAAAAGAATGACAAAATATCCTATGAGATGCACCATCAGAAAATTATTATATGCATAAATACATATAGTATATCAAAACATGGACGCTAACCTCTGTCAGACAGCCTCGCATTTGAGCTTTGGCCCTTATAAGGTATCCACGTCTATTATGGCAAAAAGAAGCATGTCTTACTATCATGATAAAAGCAGAACACGTATATAACATTACATAGTTGCAATGGGACATTACCATAAATAGTGAAGAACCTTGCTTAATCAACTTCAAACGCCCACTGATCCTCTCTGTAGCATATTGAGTTGGATGAATGGTCACGTTATCCTTCAAGTACACTATTTCTGCATCCTCTGGGTCGCTAGAAGAGCTTCGCTTACTACTGTCAGTCCGGGTCATGCTTGACGAGCCCTAAAAGATAAACGAAAACAAGAACCTAAATATATAGGATATAGATGGGATCTCAGAATCAAACCAGTTTAAAGCAAAAAAATAGACTGGTCACAAAAATAGACTGGCATCAAAAAGTTTGCGCTAGTTACTGATAAAGCATGGTATAAGTTATGTTTGCTCGCCATACTACAAAGGAGTTTCATGAATTTATCTACCAGATCAAAATTGCATATGCGCATTAATAAAACTGCAAAAGTAAGAAAACCCCATTACATGCGAGTATTCTGTTCCTCAATCCAACAACACAACTGTTCCTCAATCCAACCACACAATTGACATAGTATCTATAGTGAGCTATTAAAAACTGTCAACCAGAAAACAATCACTTCCAAACTAATACAGATTAAATTTGTTCGTTTATCCAACTACTTATGCAAGCAGTCATGTTTGACCAAGCCAAAGACACATCAAGTCTCAAAATATTCCAAATTGATACAATATTAAGCAGCAGTTACACCAACTCCACTTTGTTCAGAAGCTACCTAAAACGCTCAGATATATAATAATAATACGCATCAATAACTTCCAAATTAGGTCACCATAAACATAATTAGCACAGGTCATGCTACATTTAAGCAATCAACTAGCACATAACCTCATCATAATCACCAAACCAAACACCTCATAAACTCAAATAAACTTCTAACACTCATTAAACACGGTCACCTAAACCCTGAAGTACACAGAATGACTAACCTCGCCGCATAGACACTCAAACTTAACTCAAATCACATCCTTACAATTTAAATTAGTCTACTGACCTCAATCAAATTACTAGACCTAACACCTCACAAACGTGAAGAAATTGCTACACTAAAAAACATATCACCTTATCCCTATATTACACAAAATCACTAACCTCGTCTGTTTACTAACCTACCCGCATACACACTCTGAGCTTTACTCAAATCGCATACTTACAATCTAAATTAATTTACAATATAAATAAACAGCAAACAAATCATACTACTTTCAAAATCACCTAAAATAAATATCATCAAACTCAATTAAACTTCCAACACTGATAAACATGTTCACCTGAGCCCTAAATTACACAAAATCACTAAACTCGTCACTTAAACAGCTCAAATTGCATCATTACATTCAAATTTATCTACAATACACATGTTCACCTAAACCCTGACTTACACAAAATCACTCATCTCACCGCATAAACATTCAGATCGCATAATCACATTTCAAATTAATCTACAAATAAATCTAACAACTAACCGATAAAAAAAAACTGATCGCTATGCATTACATAACACTTACAGTTTACTTTAACTTTCCGCAATCAAACGATATATCTTGTGTTTTGTGTTTTGTGACTTTATTTAAATAACATTACAAATTAATCTGCAAATAACTCTAAACAGCAACTAATCGTCTAATAGATAAAAAACAACTGATCGCTAGACTTTACATAACATTTACGGCTTACTTAACTTCCGCTATCAAACAATAGAGCTTGTGTTTTGTGACTTAATTCAAATCGCATCATTACATTACAAACTAGTCCACAAATAAATCTAACCAGAAACTAACCGATCAAAAACAACCGATCACTAGGTTTTACTTTAACTTTCCGCAATCAAACGATAGAGCTTGTGTTTTGTCTCTTGGCTAATTCAAATTACATCATCTCATTATAAATTAATCTACAAACAGCTCTAACTAACAGATAACCAATAAAAAACAGCCCATCAAAAACAATCGATTACTATGCTTTACATAACACACGCTTTACTTTTAACTCTACTTAACTCACTGACATAATATGTGTTTTACTTAATTCAAATCGCATCATAACATTACAAACTAATCTACAAACAACTCTAACTAACAAATAGCCTCAAAGAAAACCGATCACTAGGCTTTACATAACATTTACAGTTACTTTAACTCTCCGCAATCAAACGATACAGCTTGTGTCTTGTGAATTAATTCAATTTGCATCATTACATTACAAATAACCTCAAAAACAACTGATCGGCGAACACTAGGCTTTACGCATTACTTTAACACTACTTAACTAACTGATATAATATGTGTTTACGTAATTTAAATGGCATCATTACATTTCAAACTAATTTACAAACAACTCTAACTAAAAAATAACCTCAAAAAAACCTATCGCTAGGCTTTACATAACATTTACAGATTACTTTAACTTTCAGCAGTCGCACGATATAGCTTGTGTTTTGTGAGTTAATTCAAATCACATCATTACATTACAAATTAATCTACAAGCAACTCTAACTAACAACTAACAGATCAAAAACAACTGATCGCCAGGCTTTTCGCTTTACATAACGTTTATGCTTTTCTTCAACTCTACTTAAGTAACTGATATAATATGTGTTTTACTTAATTCAAATCGCATCATAACATTACAAACTAATCTACAAACAACTCTAACTAACAAATAACCTCAAAATCAACTGAACGCTAGGCTTTACATAACATTTACAGTTTACTTAACTTTCCGCAATCAAACGATATAGTTTGTGTTTTCTGACTTAATTCAAATCGCATCATTACATTACAAACTAATCTACAAACAACTCTAACAAATAACCTCAAAATCAACCGAACGCTAGGCTTTACATAACATTTACAGTTTACTTAACTTTCCTCAATCAAACGATATAGTTTGTGTTTTTTGACTTAATTCAAATCGCATCATTACATTACAAACTAATCTACAAATAAATCTAACCAGCAACTAACCGATCAAAAACAACCGATGGCTAGGTTTTAGTGTTTTACATAACATTTACAGTTTACTTTAACTTCCCGCAGTTGAATGATATAGCTTGTGTTTTGTGACTTAATTCAAATCGCATCATTACATTACAAACTAATCCACAAATAACTCTAACTAACAACTAAGCGAGCATACACAACTGAATAAACAACTGATCGCTAGGCTTTACATAACATTTACAGTTTAGTTTAACTTTCCGCAATCAAACGATATAGCTTGTGTTGTGTGAATTATTCCAAATAGCATCACAACGTTACAAACTAATCTACAAACAACTCTATCTAACAAATAACCTCAAAGCCACCAATCGGCTAGGCTTTAACTTTGCTCAGTCGAACGATACAGCTTTTGTTTTGTGACTTAATTCAAATCACATCATTACATTACAGCTAAGGGTGGAAACGAGCCGAGCTACTCGTGAAAAGTTCGGGACCGGATCGATAAAAAGCTCGAACGAGCCGAGCCTAAACGAGCTCGAGCCCGAGCTCGAGCCTAAGTTTGGGCTCATTTAATAATCGAGCTCGAGCCCGAGCTTTATAAAAAAAGATCGAGTAGGCTCGCGAGCCTAAACGAGCCCTAGAAATATATATACATATATATTTTTTATACGTATAACTATGTATAAACGAGCTTAAAATAAGTAAACGAGCTCGAGCCTAGTGTGATTAATGAGCTGAGCTTCGAAGATTTGTCGAGCCCGAGCCGAGCTCGAGCCTCTGAAAATTTTCACGAGCCGAGCTTGAGCTCAAAATATGAGGCTCGAAACGAGCTCGAGCTTTATATATATAAACGAGCCGAGCTCGAGCTCTGGCAGGCTCGAGCTCGGCTCGGCTCGTTTATTTACAACTAACCTAAAAACAACCGATCGGCGAACGCTATGCTTTACGCTTTACTTTAACTCTACTCAACTAACTGATATAATACGCATTTTGCGCTTTAGTTAATTCAAATCGCATCGTTACATTACAAACTAATCTACAAATCGATAGAACATACGGATCGCTAGGTTTATATAACAGCTTCACTTTAATTTAACTCTATTTAATTCAAATTGCATCATTACTTTATAAATAACTCTAATTAGCAACTAATTGATGAAATAACTATACATAACAGTTAAAGTTTAATTTAAGCAATTATATAAATAAGTAGTGTGTGATTTATACTTGTTTAGATGCGGCGGCGTAATCGGCGTCGTCGGACAGATCGTGAATATCGGCTTCGTGCATCGCCGGCGGAGATACGACGGTGGTGACGGTGGTGGTGAGGTGAAAATGTTTTAGATGTTTTTGTGGAACGGAAATAAAAATGTTTGTTGTTCGAATAAGTGGTTTTATTTATTTATTTATTGTGATTTTGTGATGAGTTATAGAAAATAAAAAATACTTGCTCATTAAGAGAAGTGCTTCTATCTCATGTTAAGGAAACTTGCTCTTGGCATGTTGTGATCGCCTCTATAAAGGATTTAGGGTTTTAAATATCTACTTAAAATCGTTTTCGTCTTTATAAAAGAGTGAGGATCTTAATATCTCACTAACAGATAAAAAATGACAAATTATTATATATGAAGGCTGATTATATGTTGTGTCAATTCAGTGCCCAATTGTCTTTGCCTAAATTTAAACAGAAATTAGGCTAAGTGTTGAAAACTCGCTGATGGACATCAGCGAGCAATGAAAGGACTCGTTGAATGCAAAGCTTCAGCGAGCAACCTCAGACGTATTCAAGTCAGAGACATCGTCAAGGAAGTCAAATATTACTTTAAAACACACTCGTCAGCTGGGATGGGTTTCAGCTGATATGTAGATGGAATACGCTGATGGTTTTAAGGAGAGTAAGGGGTGGCAATACCCAGATAATCCTACTACCCTTTGAAGAAGAACATGCTGAGCTTAGGTTTATCTCTAACTGAAGTTTAAGCGGGATAATTCAATAAAGCAAAATGACAGGACAAAGTGTCCTTTGAATTAAAGCCTGAACTAAAGTACGAGTTAGTGAAAGTTGCGAACATTTGGCAGAACTGTTCACAAAAGTATGGGCGGGATGTTTTCAATAATGGACGTGCATTAAATGCAGACGTACTTCCACCATAGGATTCTTGACACGTCCCAACTACCTCCACTAAGGATACAACCTCGTATCACTATAAATAGAGAATGTCTTTAGGTGTAAATGTTATCGCTTTTATTGTTGTCGTTATTATAAGCATTTACACCTTTGTCGAACTTACATAATAGTCAGCTGATCCTATCAGCGGGACTATACAAGTTCGCTTGTAAACTTGATATCTTGTCAAGTTTACTTGTTCAAATGGTAACCTTACATTGTCATTCAACAAGTGTGATCCATAACACTTTGTAATACTTTGATTATATCAATAAAGCATTACACGATTGAAAAGTTATACTTTGTGTTATTAGTTTAAGATAAGTGTTATACGATTCCTTATAGACGTGTTATTTATGACTTTCAATTGGTATCAGAACGGTTTGATTTATAAAACACTTTTATAAACCGTTCTTTGTTTTAAACAAATCAAGATCCAATCATGTCTAAAACTGTACCACCTATCCCACCACCTCCAGGATCAAATCCTGGTAATGCTGGTAGCCCTAACAGGGTTGACACCATTCCTAATGACAACATCAACAACACAAGCGCAAACAATGTGGCTCATAATGCTGTTGTTGTTGAGGACCTCCCACAACTTCTTGATACTAGAGGAGGTTCTCATGTTACAAATGTTCCTAAACTTGATATAGAGGATTTATCTAGTTGGAATGATAGGTTCTTGGTTTACCTTGACGGTCTTGAACCTTATCTTCTTGAAATGCTAGAAAATGGACCCTTTGTGCCAAAGTCACCATTGTCCACCTCTACAAACATTCTGCCCAAACCTCAAAAGCAATGGTCACTTGAGGACAGACGGCTTGCTAATCAAGATAAGAGACTTAAAAGTATCATTATTTCATGTCTCTCAAATGATGTTATGAAATTTGTTATCAAGTGCACCACTGCTCAATCTACGTGGAATGATCTAATTTTAGCTCATGAAGGACCCTTTAAAACAAGGATACCAAGATTGTTGCCTTAAGACTAAAATTCAATGCTTTTAAAGCTTTGAAAGGTGAAAAGGTGCAAGGAACCTTTACAAGGTTGAAAATCTTGTTAAATGATCTTGAAAATAAAGGTGTCTCTATTCCACAAGCTGAAGTGAATGCCACGTTTGTCAACAGCTTACCAAGAAAATGGTTAATCATAAATCAAACCCAGAGGGCCAACAATTCTATCAAAAATGATAGTCTGGCTACTCTTTTTGGAAAATATAACTATAAGGAAGGCCTGATTGATCAAATCTATGAGTCTGAAACTCATAGGATTACCATTCAGAGCTCCACTTCAAAAGCTTTGGTTTCTAACACTTGTATACAGGAGAGTGACTCTGATGTTGAAGAAGACACAAGGAGCATCAGTGAATTCTTAGCTGATTTAAATGCTGAGTTTCAAGACAGAGCTCTCCTAGCCAATAAGAAGAGATTCTACAAGAGGTCTAGAAGAGTTAGGTCAGGCAAAAAACCTATGGACAAGTGTAATGAAACTTGTTTTGCATGTGGAAAACAAGGTCATTTTCAAAAAGACTGCCCCAACCACCAAAACATTTCTGCTACTAAGGCAACTGCCTCAGACCCCCTTGGTCATCTTCAAGCAGACATCACTTTACTTACTGCCAAAGTGAATCATCTTGAATCATCTATGTCTCAGCAGGTTGCTAATAAAATTAATGACTAAGTGCCTCGCATGGTAGCTGATATTTTTTAGGAAAGAATACTTGAGCTACTATCTGATACTCTCAAAAGCATTCTCCCTTAGCTACTCAAAGACGCTATCAAAAAAGCCATACCAAAGTTTAACAAGAGAGTAAAAAATACACTCAAAGCTGAAGTGAAATTCTCAAACCATTGAACAAAGAGTTTAATGCTCCCAATGAATTGGAAAGTCGAAGGTTTATGATACTTTAAAAGAAGTTGGGAATGGCCATTCACAAGACAGTGGGCAAATCTGTTTAGGGAAATGTAAAGAAACAGAATGGGGCTGTAAATGATCTTATCAGATGGAGTGTCAAGCACCAGATGCAGCTGATCCAATACTTAGAAAAAATGGTGCATTCCACTGTCCAGATTCCCAGGGATATTTTGGTTATCAATGCCAAGCAGCTTCAAACAAAAGTTAAAAGAATGCAGCTGACATCCATAAATTGGTGGAACTTGTTCGTGAGCTTGTGCGACTGATAGACCCAGTACCAACATCTGCCAATGCTGCTACCGAGGGGGAGAAAGAGTCTCTGGCATAATCTGATCCAGCTGTAGAGGTTCTAGCATCTGCTCAGGGGGAGAAACAATCCAATGACTCTATAGTTGAAGCAGCTACAGCTAAATATATAACACCTCGTATTTTAGGTCATTGTATGACATTAAGAAATTCATAATTTATTTTTAGGGTTTACACCACCTTTACTCTTAACCGTAAACTTAAGTTAATCCGCGTAAACTGAAAATGATCATACATTGTAAACGGGCAATAAACGATTAAACGTTTTGCATCAACAATTGTTATATGAATTATTATGAGGAAAATAAATAACTTTGTTCATCATTAATTTATTGGCTACGTAAAAATCTTACTTACTTTTTCATAATAAAATACGTTTAGGCATACCCGGAAGTTCTAAAACCTAACTACGCCTAAACAAATACCCACGATTATACCCAATACTCAAAATATTAAATATAACATTATATATATACACATTATGCCGAAATTTTGAGATGAGATCAAGAGTTATCAAGTTGTTAACATAATATCTAGATATTACATAAAGTAAGTCCTTACACACCTTTAGTCCCAAACCTTATCAAGCTAACTTAACAAGGTTCGAAAGTACTAGGGTTAAGTTAGCTAGATATTTATACTATAAATAAGCATGCATGCATGAGAAATGTTTACCACTTCTATACTTAACAAAAACTTCATTTCTTTCTCTCTTTTCTTCCTCAAAACTCACGGCATATATAAGCTCCCAAACAAAATTCATAACTTGATTTTGTAAGATCATATAACCCTATACACAACATACTTAAGGTATTCTAAGGTGTTGGGAAGCATTGGTTATCATCAATTTTCAGTAATCAAGAATAAAAGGAAAGATTAGGTTTTTAAAACTAATCTTGGGTTATAAGCTTGAAGCTTTATTTTTGAATCTAACACGGGTTTTTTTAGAACTCATTTCACATCTCTTCACATCATCAAAAAGGTTTACGTTAAATTCATTATCACTTTTCTTTCTTATAATTTATGTATTACATTTAAATATGCCATAATCACCACTAATGACTTTTAAATGTATAAAATGGAAATTTATATTTTTTTATTTTATATTATTGTTTATATTTATTGAGTTATATCAATTATACCACTTATTCTCATGTCCTAATGTTATAAATATCATGGAAAAGTAAATATAAAAGTATGTTAACTTATAGTTTAAGTATAAACATGTTTAAAGCTAATTAGGGTTTTATAATGTTTCTTAAACTTCACATATGAAAATAATGAAAGTAAAAGGATTAAACTTGTTACAATGAAATTATATGGACTAGGGATGATATTAGACTTTATTATAAGTGCCACATATGTAAAATATGGTTATAAGAGTTTTTATAATAAACTACTAACTTAATAAGTACATAAAACAAGGTTTTATAAGAAACAACACATGAAATACATAGAGTGCGTCAATTCGAATTTTGGACAGTAGGTTATGATATTTTATAAAAATAATACGCCTCGTGACGATTCCATAATGATAAGAAACTTGAAAAACCGATCTATAACGAAAAAGATACGTTAAAAACGAGTTTACGACTATAAAAACTTTATAAAACTATTTTTATAAAAAGTTACTATTCATTACAGCAACTTTTACTTTTAAAACCTCTAAAATATGATATAACTTTTGATTACGAGATCGTACACGCAAGAATCGTTAAAAACGGAACTATAACGAATAAACTACGACGTTTTCGATAATTAAAGTTTATAAAAGTAATTTTATAAACTATGACAGTAAAAATCACTATTCATCAGAGGATAAATTTGTGAGATATTATAAATCTTTTTAATAACGTGAAACGTACACGAAGGATCACTAAAAAATAATGAGTTAAAACGAATAAGGTTTAATCGCGAATACAAGTTTACGCTAATTAAAAACCCAAAAAACGACAAATGAGCCTGTCATGAACATAATTTAAAACTTTATTCAACACAGAAATTTTAAAATTTAAAATTTAATATTGATCGCTCGTCTACTACGAAACGTGACGTAAGAACCTGCGAGCAACGGTTAAAACGACCAAGTTAGTCATTTTTAACGAAAAGTATATTTATAAACGTTTTCACTTTATAAATATTATTTTACTAAAACGATTAGTCGGTGATTATGCTATATAGAATATTGAGTGGTTATCAAAGTGCTATATTACTAAGGAGTTTCATAATGAGGCCTCTTCGGATGGCGTATCGATGAGTTGTTGGATTTACGATTTAAAGTGTCCTAAACTCCTCGTACGTCATGTCATGACCTCTTTATTTATGATAGCCCGAACGATAGTACATGTCACAACTATAAATTGATATTCGTGTTGTATAATTAAATAACTCAGTACTATACAGCCTTAATTTCAATATGTTGCATTTATCGTCTTTGTGTGACTTTAACTAAGATAAAATTTGAAGCTATCTGACTCGAAGGAGAGTTTCATAGCCCCCACTTTTTACAGTTTTACTGATTTATTATTATTTGGGGTGAGAACATGCTTTGTTTTATAAATTGGACGCAAGTGTTGAAAGTATATTGATTATGTGTTGCCTAAGTAGCGATAACCCTCCTGAGCCCATTATTCATGAACTGTTAATTGCATAGATGTAGTTGTGAATTACATTATGTGAGCGCGAATGATATAAATAGATCTATTGGGATTAACCTCCCCGTTTGGGTGATTAGCTATCACCTAGGAACGAGAACGTTGACCATGCGGACTTGGATGTTGCGGGTTACAACATCTTACGGCAAATACCTGCAAAAATAGCAAATATAGGTTGAGCTTCGGTGTCATGAGCTTAGTGCAACAATAAACCTGGTTTTGTGATTGTTGCTATGTTGTAAACATCACGTGAAAGTCCTTGGCGTCCTGCATAATTTAAATACATAAACCAATGAATTCACCACCATTTTGATGACAAGATTTTAAGCAATGTTATCAGGCAGGTCATTAGGCACAGATCCAAGGATAGCATTGGATTGTACAGTTAAAAGACTTATGTGTATCATGTTTTGGGAAATAATAATGTGTCTTTTGTAATATGAAACAAAGAACAAGTAAAGCTATAAGCTTTTGTAAGATATCTTTTATTTAAATCCAATGTATCAGTTTAAACGACTTTTGTGTCGTTCCTATATATATCTTGTGCTGTTGATCTTGAAGTAACATGCCCCGGATCCTTATTCCGCTGCGACCCATTTTGGGGGTGTTACAGATTGGTATCAAGAGCCAAGGTTATAGAGAACCAGGTCAAAATGTTTTTGCTGGACTATAACCATTTTCAAACATTGCATACATACAAAAGGGTTTTTACGGGGTATTCATATACAAATTATTGCATTAGTCGGTTAGGCTATGTACATGCATAATTGATATACGTGTTAATAATATACTACGTATATAAGGATGATAGTCTTATATTAATATACTAATATAAGCTAATTTTTGATTTCAGTTTACAACATGTCAATTTTCTGAGCACTCTACGGTTACATACACATCTCTATCTGAGGACGATTTATACATGGGGTCACCAGGAGTCGAGGTACTTATTTATGAGGCACCACCATCACCAGATTACGTGCCCGGCCCTGAGGAGCCAGAGCAGGCACCACCTTCACCTATCTATGTACCATTTGTTCCGGAGCCTGTCTACCCGGAGTTCTTACCGGTAGACGATGAGATATTCCCGGCCGAGGAGCAGCCACTGCCTGCTGCTGACTCACCTACTCATCAGTCACCAGGATATATACCGGAGTCCGACCCTGAGGAGGACCTAGAGGAGGATGACGAGGAGGATCCTGAGGAGGATCCAGCCGACTATCCAGCTGACAGAGGAGATGATGATGATGAGCACTTAGCTCCTGCCGAGCCTGCAGCTGTTGCTTATTCAGCTGACCAGGACCCATACATTGCTTATCGCGCCACGGCTAGGATGTCCATCCGAACCCAGGCGCCAACACCTTTCCTCTCCGAGGAAGTTGCTGAGAGAGTATTAGCCTTACCTACTCCACCACCATCACCTCTCTCACCATACTCATCACCACTTCCTCATATACCCTCTCCACCATTACCTATACCATCACCCATTAGCCCTACTTATGTTGAGGGATCTCTGGGATCCCGAGCTGCTGGGATTAGACGGAGAGATGCACTACCATCTCATGTTCATGATACTGAGATTCCTGAGATGTGGTTACCGCTTCGTAAGAGGCTGTGTCGTACTACTCCTGGTCCTGGATACGAGGTCGGGGAGAGTTCGGCAGCTGGGACTGCTAGGCGGGTTGGACCTACCCACACTAGCATACCTATAGGATTTCTGAAACATTAGGAGCTAGAGGCCGCTCCAGGATGCCCCCGATGTTCTAGAGATTTAGCTATGTTATTAGGGATACTTGGGTATGATCTTTTGAGCCATCCAAGAGAATTGCAAACCAACCACACCTAGAGGGGGTCAACCAGAGAGTTATTGAGTTGTCTTCTACTGTTGACGAGGAGGATGAGATCATCTATTCTCAACTAGATGATGCACGGTATGACCGAGCTCTACTTAGAGCCCGAGTCAACACGTTGGAGAGTGATAGTCCCTTCCACAGACGTACAGCCATTCTGATGGAGGAGGAGGCCAGACTATCACGTGCCGCTTGGGCACAATCGATGGATGCTTGTGACCAGACGCATTCCGAGGGAATATTACTTCGGACTACGGTTATGACCCAGCAGTCCGAGATCGTCGAGTTACGGGCAGCAGACCAGAGGAGACAGACAGTGATTTCAGAGCTGCTGAAAACAGACTATCGGAGGCAGAGGCAGTTAGTAGAGACCCTGAAGATAGTGAAGAGCCTCAAGGCTCAGATGATCGAGATACAGAGACAGCAGGGACCTGCTAAGGATCCTGCAGAGCCAGAGCTACCAGAGGAGGCCGGTAGCAATACCTAGACTGGATTATGATTGTAGCTGTACATCGTTAATTATTATGGGTTTGTTTCCCAGCTAGCAGACTGTATAGATCTTTTGTTTTTGCCTAGCTACTCTGTAGATCTTATTGATCATATATCAGCTACTTTGTACAGCTACTAGTATTAACGCGTATATCGCGCTAGTAGGCTTTAGGTTATTTTTTCTTGTAACCTATTGTTATGATCGTTTTTGTATAAAACCAATCAGTATTAGTTTCCCAAGTTATATAAGAAAAGGTTGGATTATGTTTTATAATGAATCGAATTTATCGTAATGGATGTCGATTTGTTAATTTTAATACTGTTGTATATTCCACCATGTGTTTGTGATCTCGTTTTATCATTATGTATACATCGGGGGTTTTTATTTTTAGGTTAAGATTTTTAAAATCTAACGGGTGTTATGTCTTCTTGTGATTTAAGAAAATGGCCCCAAGAGGAAGGCCCACAAGAACCACGAGGTCAAGGCCAGTCACCACAACTCCCCCACCAGTTACTACAACTCCACCACCTGTCGCAGACCCTACTACCACCACCTCGGTCACCAGTGCCCAACTACAGGCCATGATCGACGAGGGTGTCAATGCTGTTTTAGCAGCACGTGCTGCAACCCGGAATGGCGACGATAGCCATACCTCAGGAACTGGTGCAAGAAGGAATGAACGCACTGTGCGGGAGTGCACCTATCAAGACTTCATGAAATGTCAACCCATATTCTTCAGGGGTACAGAAGAAGTGGTCAACTTGACCCAGTGGTTTGAGAGGATGGAAACCGTATTCCGCATAAGTAATTGCACAGTGGAGAATCAAGTGAAGTTTGCCACTTGTACTCTAATGGGAACTGCTCTAACATGGTGGAACTCACATGCTAGGACAGTGACTAATGATGTTGCGTATGCGATGACGTGGTCTGACTTGAAAAAGGAGATGACAACTAAATACTGTCCAAGGAATGAAATCAAGAAAATTGAGACAGAGTTGTGGAACCTAAAGGTACAAGGCACCGATGTGGTAGCCTACAACCAACGATTCCAGGAGCTAGCATTGCTGAGTGACAGGATGTTCCCTGAAGAAGCTGACAAAATTGAAAGATATGTCGGAGGGATGCCCGACCCAATTTACTCAAGTGTTGTGGCATCAAAGCCAAAGACCATGCAGGAGGCTATTGAGATGGCAACTGGCTTGATGGAAAGGAGGATTAACACTTTGGCTGAAAACAAGAGGAAGTTGGAAGACACTCCTCGAAATAACCAAACCTACCAGCAGAACAAAAGGCAGAATACACAGGTCAAGGGCTTATGCTGCCGGGAATGGTGACAGGAAACCGGAATAGGGGTACTAAAAACTCGATGTCCCAAGTGTAAACTTCAACCATCAACGGTCCTATGTACACCGAAAATGCACTAACTGCAAGGAAACTTGGTCACCTGGCCAGGTACTGTAGGAGCCTGTCCTAGTTGACTCGGCACAAACAACAACAACCGCAACAACAATAACAACAACAACCGTAACAACAACAACCCAAGAGCCCAAGGGGCAAATACAAATGCCATTGTTTGCTTCGAGTGTGGGACTCCAGGCCACTTCAGGAGCAACTGCCCCCAGTGGAAGACCAAGAATCAGGGAAATGGTAGCAAAAGTACCAGGGCTTAATGCATGGAGTTGCCGGGCAAAACCCAGCCAACAACGTTGTGACGTAACGTTTCCTCCTAAAACAACCGTTGCGCTTTTCATTTTAATTTGATACTGGGAGCAGATAAAGTTTCGTGTCTACTCAATTTAGTGCTTTGATTAATATAGCCCCCACTACATTAGATCATGGTTATAACGTTGAATTAGCTGATGGTAGCATAATTTGGGTAAATATGGTATTACTGGGTTGCACGTTGAATTTTCTGAACCATCCATTTCACGTCGACCTAATGCCTGTTGAAATGGGTACTTATGACGTCATAATTGGCATGGACTGGTTGACGAAATACCAGGCCGTTATTGACTGTGCAAAGAAGATCGTTCGTATTCCTTTTGGGAGCGAAATCGTTAATATTCCATGAGACGGAAGTAGAAATATATGCGGGACTCGATAAACATCATCTCGTGCACCAAGCCCAAAATATGTGCTACAAGGATGTCACGTCTTTTGGCACATATTACTTGTCAAGGACACTGAGACCAAACAAGAAAAGCAACTCAAGAGGTACCGATCGTACAAAAATTTTTCCCCGAAGTATTTCCCGAGGATTTGCCACCTTCCACCTACCCGACAAGTGGATTTCATATCGATCTAGTTACCTGGTCGCACCTGAACGGGCACCTTAACGATTTCTTGCCCCATCCGAAATGAAAAATTGGCGATCAACTACAAGACTTTCCGACAAAGGCTATTTATAAGACACTATTCGTCCACCATGGGGAGCTCCCCAGTCTTATACGTCAAGAAGAAAATGGATTCGTTACGGTGATGTGCATAGATTAACGTGAGTTAAACCAACTAACGGTGAAACCCGTTATCCGTATACCTCAATAATTGATGACTTATTTGAAGCCAACTCAAGGGTCTATGAGTTTATTCCAAAATCGACCTAAGTCCAGGGTTACACCAATGAAGGTTTCGAGAGAGAAGACGTCCTCAAAGACTCTGCTTCAAACTCGATATGACATTACGAATTCCAAGTCATGCCGTTTGGTTTGACCAACGCACACCCGTGTGTCATGACCTCATGAACCGAGTGTGGCCAACCTTATCTGGACAAATTCGTAATTGTCCTTTATTGAACGATATTTTGATACTATTCCAAGAGCAAGCAAGAGCATGAAGAGCATCTTAGAAGATATACTCGGAGTTGTTGAAGAAAGAGGAGTTTGTATGCAAAATTTTCCACAGTGTGAATTTTGGCTTCCCAAAGTACAGTTTCCCTCGGCTCACTAAGTGATTGATAATAAAGGCATTCAAAGATCCAGCCAGAATCGAATCCGTTAAAGATTGGCATCTCCTAAGACAACCAACGGAGATTCCGCAGTTTAAAGGATCTTGCTGGGTAATTATCGGCGATTCATTGAAGGGTTTCCAAAGATTGCCAAACCAATTGACGAAGCTCACATCAAAAGAAGGTCATTTAGTGTGGTGGATAAACAAGAGGCAGCGTTCCATTAATTGAAGCAGAAGTTGTGTAGTGCACCAAATCTGGCTTTACCCGAAGGAAGTGGAAGATTTTATCGTATACTAACCGGCGATGCATCGAAGAAGGTTTGGGCGCTGTATTGATGCAAAGAAGAAAAGGTGAATTTCATATGCCAATCACAGCCAGTTTAAAGGATCCATGATAAAAAACTATACTACCATGCTCTGGAACTTGGAGCCTAGTGTTTGCTCTGAAGAATTGGAGACACTATCTGTAGTGGTACCTGCAAGTGTAAACGGTTTTCACTGATCATAAAGAGCTTACAGCGAAATTCTTAATCCAAGGAATTTGAACAAGAGACAATACCGCCCGAAGGTTAGAGTTTGCAGGAGTGATTACGATTGCGATATTCGTTATCACCACAGGGAAGGCAAATGTCGTGCTGATTCTTTGAGCAGGAAAGAACGGGAACACCGTTAGAGAGTTCGACGCTTATAGTCATACTATTGGCTTGGATCTTCCTAAGCAAATCTTAAATGCTCAGATCTGAAGCACGGAAAACCAGAAATATTCAATAGTGATGATGTTGGAGGTTATGCTGGATTGACAATGCCTAAAATATCCATAGGCAAAATTAGAACGTAAAGTAAGAACCTCGATACCGGATGGAACCCAATGCCTCAATGCAGAGTTGGTTACCTTTGTTATGGCGATTTACGGACTGAGATCATGCATAGTCCCACAAATCGAAGTATTCTATCCATCCAGGTCCTAGAAAAATGTACCAACACGTAAAGAAGCTATATTGGTGGCCCAATATGAAAGCTAATTATCGCCACCTATGTTCGCAAGTGCTGACCTGTTGCTAAGGTTAAGCCGAACATCAAAGACAATCGGGGTTTTGTTGGTACAAACCGAGTTCCTCAATGAAAGGGACAATATCACCGATGGATTATGTCACAAAACTTCCTAGGTCATCACTAAAGGGAAAATGCTCCATTGGGTAATTGTTGACCGCTTACAAAATCAGCAATCTTTATACCCATGAAAGAGAAACTGACCCTTTTAATATGGAGAAACTAGCAAGATTGTAAACCTGAAGGAAGTAGTAACAAGCATGGGGATTAACCGTCTCAAATATTTGTTATCGTGATCCTAGGTTCGCATCAAATTTCTGGAGACCACTTCCGAAAGCTTTGGGTAAAAGTTTAGATATGAAGTACGGCATATCACCGCAAACTGACGACAAAGCGAGGAACCATTCAAAAACTCTCGAAATATGCTTAGAGCTTGTGTATCGACTTTGGGAATGGTTGGGTTTAAACAATTGCCATTGGTCGAGTTTCATACAAAAACTAGTTATCACCTAGCATTAAGGCAGCAACCCTTTTGAGGCACTTTACGTAGAAATGTCGATCGCGCTGTTTGTTTGGCGAAGTTATGGAGAATGTTCAACACATCACCGGTCCATAGATAGGACAAGAGACACTGAGAGAATTATTCAAGTAAAGCAGGAGGATGCAAGCTAGCTCGTGATAGACAGAAAGAGCTACGCTGATGTCTTGAAACGTAAACCTGATGATTAGAGGTTTGAGATAAAGATGATGCTCAACGGTTTCCGCCTTGGAAAAGGGGTTTAAACGTTTTTGGCAAACGAGGGAAATTAAATCCCAGGTTTGTTGGACTTTCAAGAGAAATAAAAAAGGGTATTGAGACCGTAGCATACAACTCGAGCTTTCCAAAGAGCAGAGCAGAGTTCATAAAAGCATTTCACGTGTCCAACATAAAGAAAGTGGTTTATGCGACGGAGCCCTTAGCCGATCCGTTTTGATGGACTTCATTTTTGGATGGACAAGCTTCAGTTTTGTCGAGTAGCCTAGAGAGATCACAGATCGTGAAGGTAAAACGTGAAGCGAAGCGTATCCCATTACTCAAGGTTCGATGGAACTCTGAAAGAGGTCCGAGTTTACATGGAACGTGAAACAATTCAAGAAGAAATATCCACACCTCTTCACCAAGACTTGCACCGTCGCAGTGCTGTGTGAAAAGGCCTGAGGACAAGGCTCGTTAAAAACGTGGGAGACTATAACACCCTCGTATTTTAGGCATTGATAATGACATTAAAAATTCATAATTTATTTTAGGGTTTTACGCGTTTACTCTTAAAAACCGTAAACTTTAACTTAAATAATCGCCAGTAAACTGAAAACGATCATACAATGAAACGGGCATTAAACGATTACACGTTTCATCAAGCAAGTGTTATATATTATTATGAGAAAATAAATAACTATGTACATCTTATTTTTATTGGCTACGTTAAAATTCTCCTTACGTTTCATAATAAAATACGTTTAGGCATACCCGGAAGTTCAAAAACCTAACTACGCCTAAACAAATACCCACGATTATACCCAATACTCAAAATATTAAATATAACATTATATATATACACATTATGCCGAAATTTTGAGATGAGATCAAGAGTTATCAAGTTGTTAACATAATATCTAGATATTACATAAAGTAAGTCTTACACCTTTAGTCAAACTTATCATGCTAACTTAACTAGGGTTAGAAAGTAACTAGGGTTAAGTTAGCTAGATATTTATACTATAAATAAGCATGCATGCATGAGAAATGTTTACCACTTCTATACTTAACAAAAACTAATTTCATTGACTCTCATTTACCTCTCTCTTTTCTTCCTCAAAACTCACGGCATATATAAGCTCCCAAACAAAATTCATAACTTGATTTTGTAAGATCATATAACCCTATACACAACATACTTAAGGTATTCTAAGGTGTTGGGAAGCATTGGTTCATCATTTTCAAGTAATAAGAAGAAAAAGGAAAGATTAGGGTTTTGAAAACCTAATCTTGGGTTATAAGCTTGGAAGCTTATGTTTGAATCAAACACGGGTTTAGAACTCATTTCAATCTACTTACATCATCACAAAGGTTTACTAAATTCTTTATTACCCTTTTCTTTCTTATATTTTTATGCTGTATACATGTTAAATATATGCCAAAATACCACTAATACTTTTTAAATGTATAAAATGAATTTTAATTTGAGTTTAATCAATTTTATACACTTATTCTCATGCCTATCTGTTATAAAAATCATGGAAAAGTAAATATAAAAAAGTATGTTAACATATAGTTTAAGTATAAACATGTTTAAAGCTAATTAGGGTTTTATAATGTTTCTTAACTTCACCTATGAAAATAAATGAAAGAAAAAATTACACTTGTTTACAATGAAATTAATATGGACTAGGTATGATATTAGACTTATTATGAATGCACAATATGTAAAATATGTTTATAATAGTTTTTTATAGATAAACAACTAACTTAATAAAGTACATTAAAAAACAAGGTTTTATAAAGAAACAAACAATGAAATTCCTAGGGGTCTGTCCCAAATTCGAATTTTGGACCGTAGGTTATGATATTTTATAAAAATAATACGCCACATCGAGACGATTCATAAAGATAAGAAACTTTTGAAAAACGATCTTATAAACGAAAAAGATACGTTAAAAACGAGATTTACGACTATAAAAACTTTGATAAAACTATTTTTATAAAAAGTTTAAATTTCATAACAGCAACTTTTACTTTTAAAAACCTCTAAAATATGAATATACTTATTGATTACGAGATCGTACACCGCAAGAATCTGTAAAAAACGGAACTATAACAAATAAACTAATACGACGTTTTCGATAATTAGAAGTTATAAAGTAATTTTATAACTATGAACAGTAAAAATCACTATCAATGCAGTGGATAAATTTTGGTAGATATAATAAATCTTTTAATAACTTGAACGACATCGAAGGAATCACTAAAACGAGTAAAACGAATAAGTTAACGCGAAATCAAGTTTACCGCTAATTAAAACCCAAAAAAAACGAACAAATGAGCTTGGTCATGAACATAATTTACTAATCATCACAGAATTTTTAAAACTTTAAAATGTAATATTTTGATCACTCGTCTTACTACGAAGACGTGGACGTAAGAAACGCGAGCAACGGGTTTAAAACGACCAAGTTAGGTCATTTTTACGAAAAGTATATTTATAAACGATTTCACCTTATAAATATTATTTTTACTCTAAAACATTAGTCGTGATTATGCTATATAGAATATTGATGGTTATCAAAGTGCTATATTACTATGGAGTTACATAATGAGGCCCTCTTCGATGCTATCGATGGAGGATTATTGGATTTACGATTTAAAAGAGTCCTAAACTCCTCGTATAACGTCATGTCATACTCGTTTATTTTATGGATAGCCCGAACGATAGTACGATGTAACAACTATAAGATTATATTCAGTGTTATTAATTAAAGTACTCAGTACTTATACAAGCCTTAATTTAAATAGGTTGCATTTATCGTCTTGTGTGACGTTTTATCTAAGATAAATTGAGCTATCTGTACTCGAGAGAGTATCATAGCCCCACTTTTTACAGTTTTTACTGATTTATTATTAATTTGGGTGAGAACATGCTTTGTTTTATAAATTGGGACGCAAGAGTTGAAAGTAAATTGATTATGTGTTGCTAAAGTAGCGATAAGAACCCTCCTGAGCCCCATTATACATGAACTGTTAATTGCATAGATGTAAGTTTTGAATTAACATTATGTGATGCGCGAATGATATAAATAGATCTATTGGGATTAACCTCCCGTTTGGGTGATTAGCTATCACTAGGAACGAACGTTGACCATGTTCGTACTTGGATGTTGCGTGTTACAACATCTGTACGGGCAAATAACTGCTAAATTAGCAAATATAAGTTGAGCTTCGGTGTCATGAGCTTAGTGCAACAATAATCTGGTTTTGTGATTGTTGGCATATGATGTAAACATCACGTGAAAGGTACTTTTAGGCGGTCCTGCATAATTTAAAATACATAAACCAATGAAATCGACCAAACAATTTTAGTTGACGTTTTAAGCAATGTTTAAAAAATGGTGCATTCCACTGTCCAGATTCCCAGGGATATTTTGGTTATCAATGCCAAGCAGCTTCAAACAAAAGTTAAAAGAATGCAGCTGACATCCATAAATTGGTGGAACTTGTTCGTGAGCTTGTGCGACTGATAGACCCAGTACCAACATCTGCCAATGTTGCTACAGAGGGGGAGAAAGAGTCTCTGGCATAATCTGATCCAGCTGTAGAGGTTCTAGCATCTGCTCAGGGGGAGAAACAATCCAATGACTCTATAGTTGAAGCAGCTACAGCTAAATAAGTACCAACAAATGCTCAGGGGAGAAAATGTCATTTGCTTTAGTCATTCACTCATCAGATGAAGAACCACTAGCGAGGAAGCTTAAAGTTGTTTTGGAAGACTATTCCATTCCTTCTCTAACTCCTCTGAACTCTGTCAGACCATCCATCATTGATAATATCCTCTATGAACAATTCACAGGAAACTTGTTCAGCTTAATATCCTTTGAATTTTCTCCTACTCCTCCCCAAAGGTATCTGATAAAGGAAAGGGCATAGCCCAGACCTCTGAGGATGATCAGTTGAAGCAACTCATGCCCCTCATGGAAGAAGGAGGCTCAACACCTAAACTCTCAAACCTTCATCAATTTAGAACTGCTATTGAAGGTCTACTAACTCTTGAAGAAGCAAAGCTTCAAATGCAAGAAATCAAGAGGTTAGCTAAGTTAAAGGCTAAGAAAGAGAAGTCTGAAAAGAAGCTAAAGAAAGTGTTGACTCCTGAACAGAGGAAGGCTCAGGAGGAGGAGTTGGCTGCATCTGAAGCCAAAAGAGCTAAGATGATAGAGGAATACAAACACTGCATCACATTCACAGATGATCCTTTACCCATTACTAAATTCAGCTACAGGGTAAACAACTTCATCAAGGAAGCCACCATGAGGATCGTAAGGAACAATCATCCTTTTAATCTCATTGTATATGAAAAGTTTATACTCAAGAAGCTGGCATTTATTGAGTGGTTGGAGTTGCATGCTCTAGCGTCTAAAGCACAAACTAAAT